>JAMQGT020008702.1:0-43213 GCA_024447675.2 Pterophyllum scalare | reverse complement strand
TATGTTATGTAACTTACTTCGTTCAGTTACGTATTGCTACGTTCTTGGGAAAAGGATGTTTCTTTAATTTGACCAAAGTAATTTGACAACCCCCCCCCCCCCAAAAAAACAAAAAACAAAAAATATGCATGCAACAGGGATGCATCTCATCAATCTGCAGTCTACAACATCACCTAACAGGCTGAGAACCATTGTAACCTGGTAAAAAACATAAGCAAATGAAAATGTAACAAGTGGGATTTGCAGGTAAGACATTTACAGTGTGAGATCATGCAATAGCACCACTGTTGTTTTAATGAGGTCACTTCCTGTCTGTTGGTCTTTCTCACTTCCTCCACGGCCAGCTCCTGAAAACCGGAACAAAGACAGTGTTATTCTTCACTTTACATGTAACTTGTATACTGTTTATTCTTCACTTAGCATGCAGCATGTTTAAGTGAGAGTCCAGACTGTTCATCCAGCCCAACATAAATCATACTGGTTAAGGCACACCTTACACTAGATGGTTTGGGTCAGAGTAGTTTCCATGACATATTTCCTCAGACTGAAGGGTCAGATGTTCATTTCCCACAAAGCCACAAAGTTCCTGTTTTTGTGGGTGTTTGACTTTTAACAGGTCACTTCTGTGGAAGCCATTTTTGGACTACAATAAATTCAGAGAGAAGTGTGATAATTTTCTCTAGAAGCTGCTCCCATTATTTAAATGAATTTAAAGTGTACAGAGATTATTTTTTAAAGGGAAATAATAACTTTTGTCATATTAGTAAAAAAGTTTTCCATTATGTGATTTATTTTGCCTTTGTGTGGGTGATAGCTTTGGTTGAAGGCATTAAATTTTTGGGTTGTCTGCCTATATGTACATGTGCCTAACCCGTCGTCACAAAGATTACGGCCACTGCTGCCTCGCACAACACATTTTTGGCCATAATACATTATTTATGGCAATACTTTACACAAAGGTTGAGTAGTATGAAATAAAATGGTTACATTTCATACTCCAAAGCTCAGTTTCATTGTGACATCATAAAAACACTTTTCTTCAACTTCTCTTCAAACCTTGAAGCTACTGAACAAAAGGAGAGTTCGATCTCCTATTCGGTTGAATCCTGAGCTGGTGGTCCTGTGTGATCCACCTTGAAAGTGTCGCCGGTTGTATCGATCATCAGTGCCGCCAAGCTAACGAGGTGGATGAAGTATCCGCGTTTTAGAAGTCGTTGCATTTTATCCAGAATCAACTTTACTGGTCAAACACAGACTTAAAAGCTTTTAATAAATTCCTTCAAAGTCTTTACTGTGATTCTGGAGTGACTTGGATGTAAACTGCAACTTGATAGGTCGGTGGAGGCGTACAACTGCAAAGCAGGAACTTTAGTTTTAACTAAAAAGAATAATTCTGGTCAGAGTCCAATGTCGGGTGAAGCAGGTCAGCACATTGCCCTTGTCGTTCTTTCTCACTTGTAACAGAGATCGTCTGCTTCCGATGTGTTCTTGTGACTGGAAAGTATTCAGTCTGCTTTAAAGTAGGTTGCTGCCAGGATAGAGCATACAGGAGGCAGCACACTGGTTGCCCGCTCAGCTGTAGATTCAGCAGACTGTCACCTGTGCTGTTCTCACATCTACACAAATTGTTGCAACTGGACATTGGAGGACTTTGTACTGGCAGGCGAAAAACAGCTTAATTTCCGGTCTAGTACAGTTACGGTGTGTACTGGGAGGTGTGGTAATGTGAACTTCTATTTCTTTGTAAATTTTCTTTCAAGTTGCAAAACTGAAGTCAGTAGAAGTCGTTGTTATGAGTACTGAATAAGCCTGAATCATATCTTCTTATTGTAATATACAAAATCTCTGTCCGTCCGTGTGTTTATTTTCTTTGTCTGCAAACTGCTCTTAAACCATCATCAGAGTTGAGCAACCAAACGGGGCACACAGAGACATCTCAGGCTCTCGAAGGTTCTTATCTATATCACATATATTAATGTCATCATGATCCCTAGCAACCACCTGGCAGCAGGCTAAAATAAACTCTTTGTAGCATTTATGCACCTTATAAAAGCACTATATAATATTTATTTCATAACAGTACCATCTAATTTATACCCCAAAAAAGCTGAATTATACGTGATATCTTATGACAGCATCACATTGCCTGGCAGGACCCATTTTTAGCCTTTATGGTACTGCAGCTTCTTATGAAAGGATCCCATTGTTTTAATTTCACAACAGTAACATTTCACTTATATCCACTATAGTGGAATTATACATGCCTAGCAACTATCTAGCACTAGGCTAAGCTCAGTGTGATTAAATATATCAGTTTGAACAGGCCAGATAATACTGTAGCATGGGCATGTACTAGTTAAAAAACAAAACAAACAAACAAACAAAAAACTATGGATGTGTGTGTGCATTAAATTCTAGTGCACTGATTAACACTGTAGTGATATGGCTATGACTTTTACCTCTGTAGCCCCTGGCTCCAAGTAAAGCCTGCATGGCTGCATATTTGGCTGCCTTCTGTGCCTTGGCTGATGGGTCATGAAAGTAAAACAATCACAACAAAAAACAAAAAGAAACAATGTTTTAGATTCTTAACCATCACTACATATTATAAAAGCATGCATAGGTTACTTTTACAAATACCCTTCTGTTTCATTTAATATATTTCACTAATAAGATGGAAAAGTGAGAAAGTGGAAAATAATTATAATCATATGTTCATCCACTGCATATCAGCTTATGTGTTAGTGTACAACAGTGAGTTTTCTTACATTTTTGTCCAGCCCCTGGATACCCTAGAGAACAATAACAGGAAAGATGAAGTCATAATACACAACTGATACTTTACAAGGGATTATTTCAAAAATCTCAGAATAGCACTATGATAAAAACATTTTTGTTTCCTGTTATTCCCAGCTTATTGTTTGATTTCACTAAAATAATGCGGAGCATTAGAAAGAGAACATGTGTGATAAAATCTGTCTTACCTGGATAACTTCCTACACCCAGCCCGCCATAGCCAGGCCCACCAGCGCTTCCTGGTAGAATTAACACATTACAGCTTGCAAAGCACTTCTTATTGTAATCACCCAAGGATGTGCCATGTTTACTGTGCAGTGCTCTAAATTTTGTTGATGTTTTCAAATCTATTAAAAGCATAATCTGAATTACTATATTTTCACACAAACTGACCTGGTCCTCCACCTGGTAGTCCTCCTACTCCTTGGCCAATTCCCCCAGGACCTCCTACCCCACCTGTTCCTCCTGCTACACTGCCTGAACAGATGAGCGGTTATGAATGAGAAATAAGTTCACACCTTAATTAACAGGGTCTTATGTGAAATCCACACCTAAAATTATGAAACTATAAGGCCCAATGAACACCAATGTATTCAGTGGATCAGAGACACATGGAAGAATTTTTTAAATAAAATGAACTTCCTTATTCTTATTACCAGTCCAGAGTGATTCAGTCCCTGAAAACATTCAAAATTTTACTTTCACCTAATCAAACATTTAAATTAGAGACTACAGATATGGGAAAGTATTTTATAGATACCTATAAAATTTCAACACAGGAGTTCTGCATTGTTTTACAGACGTGTATCAACTTTACAGTATTAAAAGAACCCAGCTTGTTTGGAGGGAAATAAGAGCCTGTCCTTTTATATTTATAATGTGCTGTGTGCTAAAGTTTTACTTTCTTTTATTCACTGGAAACTCACCTGTGCCACCTCCAATGGCACCTCCTGTTCCAGTACCAGGTAGAACTCCGACTCCACCTCCTAGTGAACAGTAGTGTGGTTAATTACATTACATTACATAAATGACAAGTGATACAACAATATGTATGTTTTCCAGTGAGTAAATGGAGCAAGATGAAACAACAAATTAATAATGAAGCAGACTGAGCTGTAGTCCACTTTTATTAAAGGGATCAAAGGATTATTTTTTAGTCCATCATACAGTTATAGCATATAAATGTAACAGAGACTTCCTATCTCTCCTATTTTTTTTTATGACAAGACCTTAATAGAATGACAGAACACATAGTGTAAGTTACTGCTTTCTTGAGCCACCACCACATACAGTAGTGAACCAGATCATATGATTCAGTTCCTGTTGCTTTTTTGCTGTAACTTATTCCTCCGAACGGAGTTTGATCCAGTCCAGAAACTCAATTTCATGCTTCCACAGAGTTGGTTAATTGGATTAGTTTTAAGTGTCTCCCTGACATAACCCACATTAAGTTTATGCAAATGTTAGTACTAACAAAATATATCAGTTACTATCAAAAGGTTTTGAGTATGCAGAGAATTTTACCTGGTCCATAGCTGGCTCCACCCACCGATGAGCCGTAACCTGATTTAGAGGGCTTTCTTGTCCCGAGTGTTTAACCAGAAGGTCCAAAACCACCAGTTCCAGCACCTCCTGGGCCAAAGCCGCCAGTTCCAGCACCTCCTGGGCCAAAACCACCAGGTCCAGCACCTCCTGGGCCAAAGCCGCCAGGTCCAGCACCTCCTGGGCCAAAACCAACAGGTCCAGCACCTCCTGGGCCAGAGACCACCAGGTCCAGCACCTCCTGGGCCAAAACCAACAGGTCCAGCACCTCCTGGGCCAAAGCCGCCAGTTCCAGCACCTCCTGGGCCAATGCCTCCAGTGCCAGTACCCCCAGTTCCACTTGGGCCATATCCTCCTCCTAAGCCTCCTCCTGGAAGAAAAGTGCAAACATATTAACATAGTTATGAACCATATAAATGTCTAAAAGGTCCCTACTCCTAATTGAAACTCACCTGTTCCATAACCAGCACCTCCATAACCTGGAACAGACAATGAAAAAAAAGGTTTGCTGAAACGGGTGTCTACTGGTTACATTTCTTATAACATGAAACCTCCAACAGGTATCTCCATCAGTATTTCATCTAGCTTATCCTTCTACTTATATGATCCTTACTTACCAGATTGCAAAGGTTTTCGTTTTCCTTGGCCCGCCTGTCCAAATCCTGTTCCTCTGCCAACACCACCCGGTCCAAAGCCTCCAGTTCCTGTGCCAACACCACCTGGTCCAAAGCCTCCAGTTCCTGTGCCAGCACCACCCGGTCCAAAGCCTCCAGTTCCTGTGCCAACACCACCTGGTACAAAGCCTCCAGTTCCTGTACCAGCACCACCCGGTCCAAAGCCTCCAGTTCCTGTACCAGCACCACCTGGTCCAAATCCTCCAGGACCATATCTGCCAGGTCCAGTACCTGTCCCACCAGGTCCGACTCCTGTACCTGAAACTCAGCCATAGCTTTTTGGTAACCCTATCCTTTTTTTTTTTCTTTTTTTTACAAAAGCAGACATAGTTTTAACAGGCAAAGGTATAGTCTATCTGGAAGTTTTATGTATAACAGTTATTTCATTATGTTTGTACCTGCCTCTGAGAAAAGGCCTCTGAGGTAAAAAAGCACTGCCTTGTTTTTAATTTGAAGCAAGTAGAGAAAGTACAAAACTGGCTTTTTGACACAAATTCTAACTATGCACACAGCTAATAACAGCCTGGATTTAGATTTAGATACTTCCTTTACATTTAATCAGAGCATTAAAGGAGCGCAATGCAGGAAGATAAAATTCATAGTTTATGGAAACACAACAGTGCAGGTAGCTCTATTTGTTATTTATTGCTTTTCAAACAATGGTATTTATGTATGTATATGGAATGGCTGGTAGATGTTGGATTTTATATACAAAGACAAAGAAGTGTGTATCTGTAAAGTCAGATATAAACACATTTCATAGATGAATAAGTATAAATTCTCACCTTGTCCAAAGCCAGCTCCACCCAGTGATGATGACCCATAGCCTGTCAATAGGAGTTAACAACTTGAATATCTTATAATGTAATTTTTAAATAATGTTTAAATTTTTCTTTTTCATTACATCAACATAGTGGAGAGAAGAACTGCAGTATAATAAATAGGAGAAAAGCATGCAGCAAATGGTCCCCAGCTTGGATTTGGATCAGAGATCTGCTTCCCAATATTCTATCCCCCAACCACTCAGATATTGAATTCACATTATTAAATGTTGTTACTGATAAATGCTTATTATACCTGATTTAGGTGGTTTTACTTGACCACCTGGTCCATAGCCGCTTTGTCCTGTGCCAACACCACCTGGTCCAATACCACCTGGCCTTGTACTAGCAGCACCCAGTCCAGTCCCAGCACCACCCAGTCCAGTCCCGGTAGCGCTTGGAACAAATCCACTTGCTCCAGTGCCACCAGGTCCGTAACTACCCGCACTAGGGCTGCCAGGCACGAAGCCACCTGGTCCATAACCTCCTGGACCAGAAACCACTCCACCTGGTCCCATTCCATAGCCACCAGGTCCAAACCCAGCACCAACAGCTCCTGTTCCATAACCTAAAAAATAAATATTGTTTAAGTTCATTTTTCTCCATAAATGCGTTTGTGTAGGTTTACTCTCTGTATCCATTCTTCTCATACTTTTTGGTGGTTTTCCAGTGCCGGTTCCCAGTCCTGGACCTGTGCCATATCTAGAACCTGGTTGACAGAGCATTTAAAATAAGCTGTTAATAAGTTACAAACTATTTAAATTGGATGTTTTTGTTCAAAGTTAACTTACCACCATATCCCCCCAGTCCACCACCAATTCCACCAGGGCCTACTCCAGTTCCGGCTCCTACACCACCTACGCCTCCTGGACCAGTTCTAACTCCGAGTGTCCCACCTCCACCAGGACCTCCACCAACTCCAAGGGACCCACTACCGCCAGGACCTACACCAATGCCTCTGCCTCCAGTTTTGCCACCATAGCCTCCAGGTCCAGTTCCATATCCACCAGGCCCAGCACCATAGCCACCTGGACCGGCTCCAAAACCTCCAGGTCCTGTGCCATAGCCACCGGGGCCAGCTCCATAACTGCCAGGGCCAAGCCCACCTTGGCTCCCTGCTCCAAGAGTCCCATATGCTAATGGAAAGGTAAAAATACTGAATAGACTGTTTTGCATCTTTACATCAGCTAAAGATATAAAAAGGTCTTAATTAAAAAGAGGAGATTATAATTTGACAGTTTATAAACCTTTGCCTGGTTTTGCTACTCCAGCTCCAGTCGGGTAACGAATACCTGAGAGTAAAAAACAAAATGTTCTTTACTGCTGGTTGTTTAACTTTTACATTTTCTAGTTAAATGTAATTTTAGTTAGCATACCTCCCCCTGGTAAAATTCCAGCACCATAGCCTGTAATAGATAGTGCATAAACTAGAAATCATTGTGTTACTGTATAACAGGGATTTAAGTTTGGAGTGGATACAGAAATATTTTAGGGACCAAAACATAAGTGCACCTCACCTCCTGTTCCTAGTCCACCAGGCCCACCAGCCCCAGTTACCAAGCCACCTCCTCCAGGACCTCCACCCACTGCTCCAGGACCTCTTCCGATTGACCCAGGACCACTTCCAACTCCTACTCCCACTCCTCCTGGTCCACCATTTATGCCTCCTCCTATAGTCCCATCAGGTCTATATGCTACATTTAAAAAATGTGAAGAGAAATTAGATGTTTTTCTCCAGTGGGTGGAATTTTCAGGATTTTTAAGATACTGGATTGGACTAAATGCCAGAGAGATACAATTGATTAATAAGTTGATTAACAGTTGGCAAAAGGGGCACCTTTAGGTGGTTTTGGTGTTCCTCCTACTGGACCTCCTGAGCCAACTCCAGTTCCAGTAGCGGGGCTGTCTCCTCTTCCTGTTGTTCCACCACCTGAAACACCTCCTGCCAATCCTGCACTGGTGGGACCCCCTCCTACTCCTCCCAGTCCCCCAGTTGTACCACCTCTATATCCATCAGGGCCTCCTTCTCCATCTCCTTCACCTGGTGTGTCACCTCTGGGGACACCTGCAGACAGAACCCAGACGATGAGCAGACCAATTAGAATTAAGAAGAAAACCACAGACTGCTCCAACTGTTGAATAACCTGCCATCTTTGCCGGTGAGTTGGCCCTTCTCTTTACAGTCTTTATCCTGTCTGATTACTTGTGACTCACCTCTAGTCTTTTCCTACTGCTCATCTTTTATCTTGAATGTGTGATCAGTATAAGTAAGTTATACCTAAACTTAATTTGCAAATGATAATTTGCATACTATTTTAAGCACCTGGGGGTTTGAGCGGTTTGGCTCCAGGCAGTGCCCCGCTTGAAAGATCCCCGCCAGAGCCTGCGAAAAGGTAAAATTTGAGAAATATCTGTGAATAATATTGTAAGAAATGTGACAAGGAAACACCGTGCACTGTCTTTTTGTCATACTTCTCACCTGTAGGGGGAAGTTTTGTCCCACCTGAATTTTAAAGATAGAAATGTTCAGGAGAGTTGCCAGATAAATATGACTGCAGCAATTGCTAATATCCTTGTGAACCACATAGACCTACTTACCAACACCTGCCCCAGCTGTTTGAAACAAGAAATAGTGGTAAGAAAAATCCTGACAGTAGTGATTTAAATTTTAGTGTAACAGTTTATGGAGGTTTACATACCACCTGGTTGCACAGCTCCACCACCAACTGTAAGAATAACAGTATAGGTTTATTTGTAAAGGCATAATTCAGACACAATTAAGCAACATGGAAATGCTTTGGATCCATTTCAATCTTCAGTTATTAATTAGTGTCAGGCTGCCATGCAATATTCTCTGGACCTAATGCTGTGATAAAGACTCACTCTCAGTGACCGCTGTGACAGCATTTGAGTGGAGAAATGAGGTGAGCCATATAAAAAAACAAACAAACAAAATAATAATGCTGGCAGGCAGTTTTATGTTGTTTAGAATACGCTCTGTTAACTTCCCAAATACTTCCAAACTTCTAAATAACATCTCAGTGTTGTTGCAATTTATACTAACTTACCAGGAGTCACTCCAGTGGATCCTATAGAATATATGAAGAAAAGTATTAGTTTTATTCTTTAAAATACAAAGAAAAGAAGGAGATTTGTTGTTAATTTGAATGAACATGTTTCTGTGTGTCCCCTAAAATGTCACCAGAGTTTTAGCTATAATCTTTATGACCTTTTGTTTAGTAAATATAAATTTCCCATCAGGAAACTGAAGTAATTTTGAGAACACTCTTTGCAGCAGTGATGTTGGAGTTGACTGTGTTGGCACTTTACTGGTCAGTAATCACACACTTCTGATGTTTTGTGACGCTAGTAGGATACAAAAATGTTTATTGCCTTTTATTGTCATAAGTTCATGCAAGTTTTTGCATTTGATAAATGCATTTTGAGAGTTATCATTTATTGCAAGGTTGGTAGCTGCGAGAATATTGCAAACAATTTACATTGAGGAATATCAGTGACCATATATTTGAATATATTTATAATTTTAGATATAGTCAAAAAAAAAGATATATTCATATATTCAGCCTGTTACATGGTTTACTATAATTTACTGATTGAAAATCAGTAAAATTAAAATTATTGGAGACTTTCTTCTGCACCTCAAAGTGGTTTATAAATGGCCACTTGGTGGCACTGTCCACCCCAAAATCTAAGAACTGCTGCTCCTTTGATTTACAGCAAATGTAGCTGAAATCTGAAATAGTGGTTTTGGAGATGTTTTTCCCAAAAGGAAAGCAATGAAAGAGCTGGCAAAGACACTGCTACTGACTGCACTCTGACAGAAATGAAAGAACATGCAGAATCTCTGACCTGGAAGTGTTGTCCCATTGAGTCCTGTTATATAAAGATAGTTTACATAACATAAATGGAAAGAACACAGCTGAGATGACAGAAAGCTTTTTCCAACAAGAATTTTACACTAATATTAATATTTCTTGGTTCAACCAGTAGCCAAACAAATCAGCATATGCGTATATGCATCTATCTGTATATTGAATCCATAGCATGAGTGACCAAAAATACCTGGCTTTGGTCCAATGATGGGGATTCCTGTTCCACCTAGGCCATCTCCATCTCTTCCTGTACCCACTGGTCTGCCACCGACACCAGTACCTCCTGTTTTAATAATTATGGAGCAATCTTTTCACATCTGGAAACTTATATAGAACAAATGTGTGTAAATAAAGATTTTAAAGTTTTGCTTCTTTGTTTGTGCACCATCTTCTACAACCATCAGAATATTACATCTCCTGACCTGATTGACTGTGAGAATTGTCATTTGCACAAAGTCTGTGGATGATTTCAACATAAGAAAATGTTCTCAAGAATCCAGAGAGTTTCACACACCCTCTCCACCAGGACTTCCAGACCCCTCTATCACAGTGTCAATACCATCACCTGGAATAGGACAGAATAATAGAGGAACTGGGATTAGAAAGTAGAATTCTGTATAAAATTGGTATAAATAATCAAATAACAACCACATTAAAAGTGAAACCCTGAGAGTTAACAGTAAAACTTGACTTGTTTGCATTTTGGTTCTGTGTGTTTACTATAGCACTTCACAAATACCTTCTGTTGTCGGAGTTGGTGTGCCTCCTGTGTCTTCAACTCTTCTTCCTGATCCAGCAACAGATTGTCACTCATAAATTCTCAAAATGAGAGTTAACTTTAACTTAAATATGAATTTTAATCCTTAACACAGAGTCTCACCACTGGGTCTGGTTGTTGTCCCTGCACCGCTGCCAGTGGTGGTTCCATTCGCTGAAACACCAGGTCCAGTCCCTGTTCCTGCTCCTGTAGTGCTGGTTCCTGTTCCTGCCCCTGGTACAACTCCATCGGGTTGCCCTGCATTTTACAAAAGAGGTAAAAATCAAAAGAGTTGCTTATAGAGTTTACTCTTAATTTTCTACTTGGCACAGGCTTGTCAAACTACACCTTACCGTACTTTGCAGCTTTAGATCCAGCCGTGCCATAGCCTGAGGATCAAACGTGGGACAAACAAAGTCATTTAAAGTAAACATTAGAAACAGTAAAAATGGTGAGTGTAGTGTTTATGCATCACTTTTCCTAATTTCTTTACATCAGATTTTTCTTGCTGATTTTGAAAACAAACAAACAAAAAACCCCCACTTTTTTGTGATTTTCTTCTTCACCTTCTTTTGACTGATCCCTACCCCTAACATCCAACACCATCCATGAACCTTCTCTGTGATCTTCCCCTTTTTCTTTTTCTTTGGATGGTTGACCCCAGGTATTTAGACTCATCCACCTTCACTACCTCTGCTCCTTGCATCTTCTCTATTACACATGTCTCCTTCTCATTTAGACACGTGTATTCTGTTTTGCTTCTACTGACTTTCATTCCTTGTCTCTCCCCTGCATACCTCCACAGGCTCTCTTCCACCTGCTCCCTTCTCTCACTACAGAATGTACCTGATGCTTTGTTTTATTTACAGGCCAGGTGTAGTGTAGAGGTTTTGTTGTACAATCTGCTGATTGATGGTAACAGATGACTGTTTAGACTTTTAATGTGGCCCTGACTGAACTACAGAGACATTGTTGAAAACAAACCTGGGCCTCCTGGCCCATAGCCACCTATAAAATTACACAAGATAAAAAAATAAAATAAGATATACAAAATAAAATGAATAAAACTTGGAACTACATATGTATATATATAAAAAAATCATCCAATAAAGGGTTAAAAGAATCATCACAAATGAAAAAACAAACAAACAAACTTTGTCAAAAACAGTATAAAAACTTACCACCGCGTCCTGCCCCTCCTCCAAGTACTCCACCTGTGCCTGCTCCACCTGGGCCTTCACCAAAATCATATGAAGATAGTTTTGCTTTAACAGGAATTTCGATTCAACATCCATCATTTATTCAACTCAGAAATCAAACAAACAAACCCAAAAACATTCATACCATATTTAGCCAATTTTGATCCAGGTCCATAACCTGTAAATAAATAAAAGAGTCTAAAAAGCTACAATCAAAATAGTTTGGCAAAATTTATTTTGAGCAAAATTATAATTGCCTCCTGAACCTGGTCCAAATCCAGTTCCTGGTACTACACCGTAACCTCCACCTGGTCCATAACCCGTCCCAACTCCAGGCCCATAACCACCAGGTCCATATCCTCTTCCAGTCCCTGGGCCATAGCCTGCTGGGCCACCACCAGGAAGCCCTAGGATGGAGCAAAAGACTGTGAGTAGTTTATCTCTAACAGTAGCTCCAAATATACTCAGTCTTAACAAACTTTACTTTGATTATAAAAGTATTTTAAACATTGTTGCTGCTTAAAAATGGATATATTTAAAAAATGACTCAAGTTTCATGACACACTTTAATCTACTGATTATAATCCATACAGAAATCTGCCATAAAAAATCTCAAATTATTGCATTCATCTAATCTTAAAAACGACATAACATTTTTAACCCTTCCTTTTGTTAATGCTCATGTATATTTTATTAGTTCTTGTAAGCATCAGTGATGTATCGGTTGCACCGTGTTTGAGAGACTTGGGTCTCCCAGCATATCCTGTGAGAGAAACACGAGGGAATTAAAAGGTGTGGAGTTCATATAAATGTGCATGTTCAGTAATATGTCTGATCTGCACATTTCCAGCACTATTCATTGCATCCTGTAGTTCTGACCAAGCTGTTAAAGCTGCTCCGCACTGGTCAGTCATTTTGTATTAGCAACAACTTTAACAAAATGTGAAAACAACAGATAAAATTAGAATGTAACTAATCAATAACTAATTATTTACTACTATTTAAGTATTTTTGTTTGCATGTGGATATTTTTAATAATCTTTGTTCTTCTATGTACTTTCTGAGGAACTGTAAAAGAGGTATTTTCATGTCTGTACCTCCAACACTGCCTGGTCCAAATCCACCTGGTCCAAATCCTCCTGGCCCACCTCCTGTCACAACACCAGATCCAGGTATACCAGCCATCCCCAGTCCTGCCCCCGGTCCACCACCAGTTGATACGCCACCTTGTCCAGGAACCCCTGTTCCTACTCCAAGCCCAGAACTAGGCCCAGTTCCACCTCCAAGTCCTCCCGCACCCAGGGCACCTCCAGTACCTCCAGGAACACCTGCAGGAAGCAGGATTTTATGAGAAAACAAAAACTTATCAGATGTTTCCTTTGCAGCTCTCATAGCTAAAGGTATAATTAATAACATTCATTAGGGCTGCATAGCTGTTTTAGTTCAAGTGGATATTCTGTTTGGATGATCTGTTTATATATATATATGTATATGAAATACTGTGAAGTTAGTTTTTATCTTACCATATTTACGAGCTTTGGCACCAGCATAACCTGCAACATTTGTAACATGTCAGCATTTTTAAGAATTTTATATTAGTCAGCAGACCCATTTTAATTCTGACATGCCTCCTTTTATCTTACCTCCAGGTCCATATCCAGCACCACCGGGTCCAACTCCACCTGGGCCATAGCCAGTGCTTACTCCACCGGGTCCAACTCCACCGGGGCCATAGCCAGTGCCAACTCCACCGGGTCCAACTCCACCGGGGCCATAGCCAGTGCCGACTCCACCGGGCGAAACTCCACCTGGGCCATAGCCAGTGCCGACTCCACCGGGCGAAACTCCACCTGGGCCATAGCTAGTGCCGACTCCACCGGGCCCAACTCCACCTGGGCCATAGCCAGTGCCGACTCCACCGGGCCCAACTCCACCGGGGCCATAGCCAGTGCCGACTCCACCGGGCCCAACTCCACCAGGGCCATAGCCAGGGCCATAGCCAGTGCCGACCCCACCGGGCCCAACTCCACCTGGGCCATAGCCAGTGCCGACTCCACCGGGCCCAACACTACCAGGGCCATAGCCAGTGCCGACCCCACCAGGCCCAACTCCACCAGGGCCATAGCCAGTGCCGACTCCACCGGGCCCAACTCCACCAGGGCCATAGCCAGTGCCAGCACCACCAGGCCTGACTGCTCCACTACTTGTTCCTGGACCTCCAAGTGCCCCACTTAACATGCCTTTTTAGGAGAAATTTTATATTTTAGCAGTTGCAATTTATTTTTGTTCATTAGTCTACAATAATTAGAAAAATCATGTTATTCTTACCATATTTACGAGCTTTGGCACTGGCATCAAACCCTGAAATAAAAATATAGTATTTATGCATATTGTATGTCTTTGGTAATGTAATATAGTTGGTTTAATTACTGCATGCAATTTGTTGCTGTTAGTAGCGTATGATATAGTTCATGTATAGTTGAGCTATTACAACTGTACATCTGCTGATTCATAATTACCCCCAGGTCCTGTTCCTGCTGTTCCAACGCCAGCACCCCCAGGACCATAACCAAGACCACCTGGTGCAGTGCCAACACCCCCAGGACCATAGCCAAGACCACCTGTTCCAGTGCCAGTACCACCTGGACCAAAACCAACCCCCGAGCCAGGACCCACACCTGTGCCAAGGCCGCCTCCTCCAAGTATTCCACCTCCAAGGCCTCCCAAGGTGCCGGTGCCTGTGCCACTTGGACCAAAACCATAACCACCACCTGCCCCACCCGTCCCAATCCCAGAACCAGGCCCTCCTGCTGTGCCGAGACCAACTCCAGTTCCAAGGCCTCCACTGCCTGGATAAATTCAAGGCACTGTGAGTGTGCTTACAATACATATTCATCATGTAATTTGAGTATTTTATAGAATGTAGAAACATGTCTCACCATATTTGCGTGCTTTGGCTGAGCCTGGACCAAAACCTATGGGGCAGAACAATGTCAGAATACACAGTTACTAAAATACAAAATACCAATTCAAACATTTTTAATTTCAACAGTTGTAATAATTTTTCATTGTTTTGTTGGAGCTTTTCTAGAATTGGTAACTAACATTTATGAATCAAAAATTTCTGGGTGGATATATATGAGATAGTAACTTGGTCTTCAGGTGTACTTAAGAATTACCTAAGCCAGGTATGCCGCCGCCTACAGGGACACCTCCTGTTCCAACTCCGCCTCCAAATCCAGGTCCAGTTCCTGTTCCAACTCCGCCCCCAAATCCAGGTCCTGTTCCAACTCCACCTCCAAATCCAGGTCCAGTTCCTGTGCCAACTCCACCACCTAAACCAGGTGCAACTCCCCCTCCGCCTCCAGGGAGTCTTCCAATCCCACCCCCCAAAGTGCCTCCCTGACCAAGCGCACCTCCACCTCCAAATGAACAATTAAAAAGAATATTTATTTATTAGACATTGGTAGAGTGTTGAGCAAGGGGTAGAGATTAATAAGTATGTACATAGTTCTTCCTCCTCCATTTCGGGCTTGATAACTGAGTTATTTAAAGTCATGTAGATTTTGTTTGATATTGTCTGTGCAATCAATCAATCAATCAATCAATCAGAAGACAATATGTTACTTCTACAACACCAGGATGTTGAAAATCAGCTTGTGTCTTTACCGTATTTAGCTGCAACTTTGGCTGGATTCTTCTTGGATTTTCCTGCTCCTGCAATTTAAAAAAAAATAGATTTTCTTTTTCGTTACAGTAAGTTTTGGCTTCTGGTAACGCTACATCTCTTGTTTCTGTGTACCTGTTTTTGGTGATATGAGTGGGTAGCCACGAAAAATCCCAGGCAGTGGCTGCCCACGACCATCTAAGGCGAGAGATACACTTTACACAGAAACCCTATAAAATTCTGACTTGCATCCATTGTAATCCTTGTTTGAGATCTGAGATCTGTTGAGATGCAGAACAGTTCTACATATAATATTACACAGCTTATAGGTTTAGGATTTTTAGACACTTACTGCCTGCACTTCCTGGTCCAGTACCTCCCTGACCAAGTACTCCAGCCCCTGTGAGAAACAAGGCAGCACTTTTTATTTTAAGATGAGATATTCCAAGATTTACCGAGTGCATTTACATACCACTCTGAGTTCCTAGACCAGTGCCTGTAGCCACTCCAGGGAGAACACCACGGCCTCCAAAACCTGATCAGAGAAGATTGGATGACACTTGCAAACTCTTGTAACACTGAGTTCCTTGTAAACACTGTAAACTGAATTCCTTGTAGTGATATTATATTGTTTACTGTACATTTTCATATGTGGATTCCTCATATGTTTATTACAACATACCTTGGCCTGGTACAAATCCACCTTGGTAGAGTCCAGGCACCCCAATGCCTGTGTGACATCATATTAACACAGTACCGCCCCGAAAAAAATCAGTGTTTCTGGTTGAAACTATAAACTGATGCTGTACAGCCTTTAGTACTAATGTTATTTTTGGTTGTCATGAGTTTACCTGGAACTTGCTTTGACGCTTTACCAGCACTCTTTCCACCTGGTCCTTCCCTAGTAGTGCCAGTCTGTGGCAATGTTGGAACTGAAAGAGCAAAAAATGTTTTCTGTGGTTACAATAACAATACATCACATTGTCAGACACTTTAAAATTCAGAAAATACTTAAGATAATGAGAAATGCAGCATGCACTGTTTAAATGTTTGTTTGTTGTTAAGGTTTAATTGTGAACGCTTTTGTCTCTTGTTCAATAAATGCATGTATGTTATCTACCTCCTCCCGGTACAACAGCTCCACCAGGCCCAACCCCTGCACCGCCAGGCCCAAATCCTGTTCCACCTGGCCCAACCCCTGCACCACCAGGCCCAAATCCTGTTCCACCAGGCCCAACCCCTGCACCACCAGGCCCAACCCCTGCACCACTAGGCCCAAATCCTGTTCCACCAGGCCCAACCCCTGCACCACCAGGCCCAACCCCTGCACCACCAGGCCCAAATCCTGTTCCACCAGGCCCAAATCCTGCACCACCAGGCCCAAATCCTGTTCCACCAGGCCCAAATCCTGCACCACCAGGCCCAAATCCTGTTCCACCTGGCCCAAATCCTGCACCACCAGTCCCAAATCCTGTTCCTCCAAGTGATGTTCCAACACCACCTAAAAACCATATATCATAGGTCAATCATAGGTCATCATTATATCTTCTAATGTAAATTAATAAACATAAATTTTTTTTACCTGTTTTAGGAGGCTTAGGACCTGTTCCACCAGTTCCTGGGTATTGAACAACACCACCTGGTCCATAACCACCTCCATATCCACCTGTGTCAGAACAGAGCATTATTCGCTGTACATGTATCCTTCAAGGTAAGCAGTTTATAGACATTTATGGTAATCAGCCACTTAAGAGGAAGAAATAAATCATATTTCAGCCTTGTTGTTGTATGGAACATTTCCATAACTGTACAGTATTTCTTTGGTACACAGCCACAGTAGATTCAGACCTATGAAAACCACTAACCTCCAGGTGTGTAACCTGTTCCAGCTCCAAGTCCTCCACCAGTCCCAGTACCCCCTGCTCCAAGGCCTCCAAATCCTGGTGAAGAGAAGTAGAGAAGCAACACTTAGTGCTTTCAAAACTTGGTGACACATTCACTAAATCATACATTAATTAATTTTGGGCAACTCAACCCTTTTGTAATGTTACACAATTATGTCTGCTTAAGACAAAAGCAGAGTTGAAGGCCTTAATTTGAAGGTTGCCTGTATAGCTCTAAAACCTCTTAAATCTCTAGTATGTTTTGGCTGTAATTGAATCTGTTACAACTGTCATAACATGGTTGACGAGAGGAATCAAAAGCCTCTGTGGAGATATGAATGAAAAAAAAAACATGTAGATGGCTCTTTCTGTATGTTATCGCATCAAGTCATCAAGGCATAAATAAAATTCTGCAACGTCTTGCTAAAACAGAGCTCTTACTCTTCGTGCTTCGTATACAAATTAGGTCATTTCTAGCTTCACACAAGACCTTCTGTTTCTTTATTCTTTGAAATATAATTTAATGGGCATTATGTTTATTTGCACCGCATATTCACATATGGCTTGTGAATATGCTTGCAGTGTTTTTCATTTTTGTACTTATTTTTATTCATAAAGCATGCCACTTCTTGCTTGTCCAGGAGAACTATGTTTACATCTTGCTCCTCAAAGTGGAACAAGGCAACACACATAAATGTGCAATGTGGATGTAAACTGTATTCAGCTGGGATAGCCAGGCTTTGGTAAACTGGAAAATATGACATTTGAATCTGTTTCCACTGCTTATGCTGAACCACTTTCTCCCCAAAGACACAATGGATGGATTTCAAAAGGTTCCACAGAGCCGAGGTTTAACATATAGGATTAGTTTGGATGCTGTCACCTCCATGATTTGGTGGATCAAAAACAGAGGGGCCTGAAATTCTGAGAGCGAATCAGTCTTTCTGACTGACGTGATGTGAAGCCTAATGCATTAGCCTTTATCACTATATGTGTCTGTATTGGTCAGGCTGGGACCCCCCCCCCCTTGAGGTAATAAAATGTGAAATAATGGTACTAATAGTACATGTATGCAGTCCATGTCCTGCTGCCTTGAACTGACCAGAGAGCAACATTTACAGTAGAGGGCCTTACTGTAGGTGTGTGTAGAGCACACTTCCACTTATTATGAGTCACATGATGCCAGAAAATATACTGGGTAGTTTTGATAACTAAATAGTCTCTCCCAGAGACAGATGTTTTCATGATTTTTACTAATAAATGACCAAGGTGTAGGAAATCCCAGAATTTATCCAATTGGGGATCATTTTACCAACATCAAGATTTGCCAAATCAAACTTTAACATGTGTGAAGGAGACTGAGCAGATTTAATTATAAATATACTAACTTGAAAATTTTTCATGACTAGTCTCATTGTAAACTTTATTTATTTATGTATTAGATTTTTTTTTTAATATATGTCTTTCACCTGTCACTGGGCACAGGAGTGACAGTTGTGCTAAAACTCTGCAGTTTCTGATGAGCTATGTACATGAGTGCCAGCCCTCCCCAAAAAAGAATCATACCTGTGCTTTGGCCACCAGCTCCAAAACCACCTGGACCAACTCCTCCAGGCCCAGCTCCATAACCACCAGGACTGACACCTCCTGCTCCAAAAGCACCAGCTCCGACTCCGCCTGGTCCTAGTCCTCCTCCTACACCACCAGGTCCCAGACCTGTTCCACCAGTACCATAGCCACCTCCTATTTAAGTCAAAGACAAATCTCTTTTGAGCTCTTAGAGCCATTTAGAATGGTCTTTAGGTTGATTTATTTTGTGTGTGATAAATTTCATGACATTTGAGCTTTAATGTTTTTCAGATGTGTCTGATAAAACAACAGTCAGACCTTAAAATCATACCTGTTTTTGGAGGCTTGACACCTATAAGAAGAAAGCAATCAGAACAATTAGGTCAGATGTGACAGAAGAAAAAGCTTTGCTCCACAGAGGATTCAATAAATCACTCAATCAATAAGTCAACAAAATATTACAAGGCTGTAGTTTTCTTACCAATCCCAACACCTCCAGGTCCCAGTCCTCCGGGACCAAAGGTGCTGGGCCTGAAACCTCCTGGTCCCACGCCACCTGGTCCAACTCCACCTGGTCCAACTCCACCAAGTCCTACTCCTCCTGGTCCTACTCCTCCTGGTCCTACTCCTCCTGGTCCAACTCCTGCAGGTCCAAATCCACCAGGTCCTACTCCTCCTGGTCCAACTCCTGCAGGTCCAAATCCACCAGGTCCCACTCCTCCTGGTCCCACTCCACCTGGCCTTTGACCCCCAAAGCCCCCTGAATAGAAGGAATGATTATGAGTTGAAAACACAAAAGATTGATGTAGATGGCATGTACACAGAAAGCTGAAAGCAGCCAAATATCACAGGCAAATTCATGGCCCAATTTTTTTTTCTTATCGTTGAAAGCAGCATGAGGAATTCATTACTGGTGAGACATGAAAACACAGCGTCTGTTTTGCATGGCTTGTAACCTGGAACTCCTCCAGTAACTGATTTCATTTAAACAGAAGGTATAGAGCATATGAAAAATGGTGCTTCAATAATTGATGACAAATCTTAAATCTTAAGCTATTTTTATGAGCACAACTGCATCTGAAAAGAATGCTGATTACCTGTAGCGATCCAAGCATGTCAGCCAGTGTTCCTGTGTAGCTTCAAACTGAAGTCATATTCAGTAGAACTGGGAGAAAAAAACTGGAAAAACCTACCTCCACCAGCTCCTGGTCCAAAGCCTCCTAGAGCAGTACCAGTCCCACCTGGTCCACCTCCTCCAGGCTGAAATCCTGTCCCAGTGCCTCCTGGACCAAATCCTGTTCCAGTCCCACCTGGTCCAAATCCGGTTCCAGCTCCTGTCCCGATTCCCCCAGCAGCACCCCCAGCTGGTACATATACACCTGAGTCATACAGAACCAGTTCAGAGTCCCATCATGTGCAAACAGCCAATAACAATATGTTTAATTTTTCAGACTTTTCTGTGATAGTTTCCCTGTAGAAATATTCAATCATAAAAACAGAGGACATCAGCTTGCAAACACAGCAGTTTAATGGTGACTGTTTTTTGGGCTCGTAACAGAATTTGTGGAATTTGTGAGTCATCTGTCAGAGCTAATGGGGCATAATTTTCACCTCTTTGCAGCATGGAACCCATTTAATTTGTCTAAATACCAAAGATTACATTTAACAAATAGAATCTGATGCCACACATGCAGAGAAACAATGAAAAGTGCATGCGTGGGTGTGCTTGTCCACAGCCATTATCAGCTCTTCGCTGTGTGTTTCTCTGTAGCTGATAACAAACACTGCTTCATCCAAAAAGCATGCTTCTCGTGTTATAATTCTCACACTTTTCTGCACATATGTCGTTTTCAAATCGCAATAACCAAAAATAGAAACACAGAACGTGAACAACTATAAAAGGAAAGGCTTTTTCAAGATCCCACAGTCCAGATGTGTAAAGGAAGAGGTCTGTAGGGATTCCTAAAGAATGCGGGTTGCTGATCTCATAGTGTTGCCATGTACAGCATATTCCCAACACAGTAAATAACTTAACTGTTCAGTCATTCAGCTCTGCCTGCTGGATTGTTCGGGACCGGCTTGCCAAAAGGCTTTTGTTGTTTTTGGAGGAATTTTTATTGGAATTAAGCATCGGGCAGGTACAAGTATGCACTCAAATTCTCCAGAGATTTGGTCACTGTTTGGAGAAGAATTTTTCTTTAGGATCATTAATAACTCATTAGTGAAGTAATAATGTCTGCCTCATTTTATTACTCAGTCCATATACAAATATTACTGATTTAGGCCATGCTAACCTAACTGTGGGGACCCCAGAGGATGAATTCTGTTGAATTTGGTGATTATTTCCTTTACTGCAATCAGCAGGTTTACATCTGAGGCTCAGACGTGTCTTTAATTTCTGAATGTCTTACAATGCACTTTGGTGAGCTGGTTGTTTTTGTGAACTTTATTTCTATCATCGGGTTTCAATTAGTTCAATAGCTGGTTTTATAGTGTCCAACAACTTGGATTAATTTACAGCAAGAGTTACAACTTCACAGAGTCAGAATGTCTGCGTGGGGGTGGGGCTTCATAAATTCACTTTCAGTTTTGTTATTTTAAGACCCAGAAAAAGTCATATTATGTCTGATAGTATAACCACTGTAAATCTAGTGTTCATATTTCATTTAAGGTCAGAACACCCTGTCATCCCCTTGTCACCTCTCATTTCCTGCCTGTGCAATGCTGACTCTTATCTAACTAATAAAGACAAAAAATTGAGAAACGCCTCCTGTATGCAGCAGCTTTTTTTACATTTCCTGTGCATGTCAGCTTATTTTTGTCAGCGGGGTCATCATACAAGGTAGGTAGGTGCTCCTCTCTGATTAAGGCATAAATGGTATTCTTACTATACTGTTGGCTTCTACTTCTAAAACTCACACTGTTTAACTTTTTGCTGTAACCCTTTTGGTTTAAGGTAGCATTTCAAAGGATGCAGGTGCTGAACTGCAAATGCAGCATTTAGCCCACTTCAATAAAACCAAAACAAAAAAGCTAAACAACTGAGGTCATCTCATTGCTTTCAGTGATCCTGCAGTGGTTCAGCCTGACCCTGAATGAATGCAAATTACACAACAGCCTGGAACAGCTCTTAAACCAGCCGATGTCTCGTCTAACAAGACAAGAAGAGTTGAGGGGGAACTTCCTCAGATCAGTCGGCTCAAAGCTCAAACAGACAAGACAATAAAAAAGGATCTTGGAGGGATGAAGTCTGGAGCACATGGTTTAAATTAAGCCTTTTAATACGGTGCAACACCTCATTAAGAGCTTTAACTGTGACCCTGTCATCTAGACCTCATGCCTCAGGAGCTGAGTCCAAGAGAAAAAATACACCTGGGCTTTGTGAAGTCACAGAGAACAATGTTATTGAAAGTCTAAAGTGTGTCATCTTTAATTTGCATGTTCACCTGCTTAAGCTCTTTCTTACAGGCACATGACGGGGGGAAAGCATGTGGAATGTTAAAGCAGCAATATATTAGAATCATTCACCGAAGACATGTTTGTTTAATTATTAAGAAAAAAATGCAGTTTTCATGAAAACATTTTATGGAAGAAAAATGTCGACTAAAAACTCATTTTAGTATTTTCAGATGGCTGGAAAATGAATTTGACTTGGAAAGCTATTCTTAGGCTTTAACTCCTTCAGGCTGCAGGGATGATGATAATGATGCTACACTCATGATCCTAAAGAAAACAGCCTCTTCAGTCAAATACGTTTAGCTGTGTGGTGGATTTTTGGACATTGCATACAGTGTACAGTCACTGAGGAAGTCAGTGGTAGTTTTTTGTCAGAATAATAACAATAATAGCAGAACAATATTGGCAGCAGCCAGTTTATACACCTTGCAAAATCTCCCAAATCACAAATATCACAATGTACCATGCATCCCTCCACTGCCAATGCTACATAAACTTTATGTAACACCTGATCCACAGGTGTCTGCACCATTGGATGCCACATGCATACATGCAGTAAAGGGGACCCACCTCCTTGCAGTGAGGGTTTCCACAGAGCCAGGAGAAGGACTCCATGTAGGTAAGTGGCCACCGTCCCTCTTGCCATCTTGCTCCGGAATGTCCCTCTCCTCTCCCAACTTCCAGGTTTTATCCCCAGCAAGCCTATCAGGGCTCACCAAGGCCTTCAGAAAGAAGGAGGGAAAATGAGTGTGAGCAGAAAAAAAGGGGGGGTGGGGGGCTGCAAAACAGGACAGTGTGTAATTGGCTGAAGATACACACATACAGAAATAGACAAGGAAAGAAAAAGAGAGGGAGAGAAAACACACTGGATCACCTCATTAAAGCAAATGGGTTGTTCTAACCCCCCAAAGACTGTTCGGCTGCATTTATTTTGTTCTTCGCTGCCAAGAAGAGAGAGTACGGAGAGTGGGTGGGAGTTTAAGAGAGAGAGCGCACAGGAGGTTTGGGATGAATGAGAAATGGGGGTGGGGGGGTCACTTCTTTATTTTTCTCCACAAATCGTTAAGAAAAGACAGAAGTGTTGACTCGATTTCCAAACTGTGTCAGGTTCATCATATGTCATGAATCTTTGGTACATACTAATGAGTACAGATGTGTTTTATGAAGCATTCACATATAACACCAATGTAGGCATTCTGGGATTGACATGCATACTGATGATGGACAGAGTTATTAATATTGTCATGTGTAACGTGCTCATGTGTGTAAATACAAGCTGAGGATGAAGGTTGTCATACATCAGCTCATTGCCAATGAAAAATAATAAAGTTAACCTGGTTGTGCGATGTTCTGCAGGAGGGGAGAAGAAGCAAAGTGCAGAAGCGACACAGAAAAGAGCAGCCAGAGGACAGCAAAGCAGAAAAAAATGAAAAAATGAAAAGAAATGCAAAAAAAAAAAAAAATGCAGATTATATGAAGCATGTAGTGTTTATATCTGATATATTTTATCATCCTAATCAGAGATGTTACCCTGCCAGTTTGTGACCTTTTGACCTTTCATCCACAAGTCTTTGCGCTTTTGCTTCCCCACTTTGTGTCCAGCGCTCCCAGCTGGACACAAAGACATTTTTATTTCTACCAGCTCTATTGCTGGGGTTTTCTCTCCATGTTTGGGCTGGCTGATCCTGTCTGGCAGGATTGCTGAAACAATTTCTTTCTCTGGAGGTAATGGGCCTGGAAACAGATGAAGTAAATGAGCTAATGGCACCTAAAGACTGCAGGACTGAGGATGGGTGAAGCACGTGAGTCCTCTCACCTAGACTGTGGTTCTTGTCCTTGAGCAGGTGGATATTAGACAATTTCACTGACCTCTTAGAAGAAAATATGGTTCTTTATAACCCCAATCAGCTGAAGTCCCATAATGAATGACTCATGGTCACCCAGGTAAACCAAGTGGGGTATCTGGGCTAGAAGTACCACATTTTCTTGCAGTGTAGATTTTGTCTTCTGCATTGACTGAGTGAAGCAATGTGGCAGATGTTTCTGTCATGTCATCATGCATTTGGCTTTGTTCTCTTTAAAAAATAGTAAATGGGTGCCTTTTATTTTTATTTCTACATGAGTGTCAGGGTCTGGCCATTTTCGTCTGTATCAGAGACAAAGAAGGAGAGAGTCAGCGCTACCTGACCACCCATAATTGGGCTTAAATTGTAGTTTTATTGCTCCATTTTCAGACCTGGTATGCTTTGTGTTTAGCTTTGATGGAACTTCATAGTTATGCAGTGAAATAATGTTAGGGTAATAATAATGAAGGTTAATAATGGAGGGAAAGTTGAGAATAAAGGGAAAGCAAAAAGTACATATGTACTATGGTCGATGCAGGTGTAAAGCCAAGAGTGCGAATGATCATAGAACACACATTTAAAATAAATTATGACTGGCCATTTATAATTTATAATCCAAACCACATTCCACATATTTTACTTATGTTCATACATTTGACATTAATACCCCAAGTTCCCTGCATCTGGAGTGCAGTACTTGCATATGCAGGCTACTTTTTGCTCCCCTGCAACCTTGACAGTCTGGCTTTCTGCTTTTCTACCAGTTAAATTAACATCTTTGCAAGGGCTGACTCATCCATCCATCCGTCCATCCATCCATCTTCTACTGCTTATCCAGGGCTGGGTCGCGGGGGCAGCAGCCTAAGCAGAGAAGCCCAGACCTCCTTCTCCCCGGCCACCTCCTCCAGCTTATGTAGGTGAACACTGAGGCATTCCCAGGCCAGCTGAAAAAGGGAATCTCTCCAGTGTGTCCTGGGTCTGCCCCGGGCCTTCATCGCTGTAGAATGTGCCCAGAAAACCTCATCCAGGAGGCGCCCAGGAGACATTGCAGTCCCTGAACCACCTCAACTGGCTCCTTTTTGATGTGGAGGAGTAGCAGCTCTACTCTGAGTCCCTCCCGAATGACTGAACTCCCCAGCCTGTCTCTAAGGGAGAGACAAGACACCCTTCAGAGGAAGCTCATTTCTGCCGCTTGTATTTGCAATCTTGTTCTTTTGGTAGCTGTCCAGAGCTCATGGCCATTGGCGAGGGCAGGAATGTAGATCAACTGGTCAACTACCATCTTCACTTTTACACTCAATGATGCCTGTTCTCATCACCCCATACTCCCAGAGCACCGCTCACAGGGTCCCCTGAGAGATGTTGGTGAATGCCTGTGACTGTCTATAAAATTAAAAGTGGCACAAGTTCCTTAAAGCCTCTAAAAGTAGAGGTAGTCAGTGTTTTTTTTTTTTTTAGAGGCACTTTTCACAATAAGGAAAATGAGAGCTAATTAATTCTGAGTAACTTTCTGCTATAGCCAACACAGTCTTCAGGGTGACATAATTACACACATCTGCATATGTAAACATAGAGAGAAACATTAGTTCAGCAAGTTCAGTAACAGAGTTTCTCCTCAGGGTCTGCAAGTTGTCCCAGTGTTTATGTGGCTTTCTGACCAAGTTTAATTGAGTGTAAAACTGTTAATTTGATCTTATTATTCCTGTGATGGATGAGGCAGCATCCAACATCCCATAATGACACTGAGTCACAATTGAAAGAGAAGGACGGAGGAGCATATTTGAAACTGAACCTGACTTTCACAGAGCAATGAGCAAAGCAAAGCCATAACACCCATAACAGTTCCTCATATGTTACAGCATAATGTTGGAAACTGTAACAAACCAAAAGATATTTCAGTTTCCAAATTTAGAGCCTTCTCTGCCACAGAGTCTGTTATCATAAATGATTAAAACGTCCATAAACATGCACTGACAGTAATGGATAAAAGGTTTTATATACTGTTAGATCACATCTTTAGTTTCTGTCTAGTTATGCTGTCAATTGCTCTAATACACCATATAATAGTCTGCCGTTAGTTGTGTGTTGCTCATGTGGGATAAGGAAACAGTAATGGCCTATTAAGAGTAAGAGTACGGTAAATTGGCTGGTACTTATATACTGCTTTCCTACTCTATTTAAGCATTCAAAGTGCTTTCTTACTCATTCAGTGTGTTCTATCCATCCATCAAGTTAAACTACTTGTCCAGTTGATGGTCATGGGTGAGCTGGAGCCTATCACAGCAGACTTCTTGATGTGAGGGGACAGTGCTAAAGGCTGCACCTCTGTGCCGCTCTGTTTGTGTTACCCCCTTGCCCTAATGAGTATCAGTGGTATTAGTAACACGTGTTTCCAATTAGCCAATCAGTATATATGCGTGCTGTCTTACACTCTCCAGTTGCCAGATTGTCTTGACCTTGTGTTCATTTTGTCAAGCTTTCTTGCCTTCCTCGTGTTCTTGTTTTTTTCCCGTGTTTATAATTATTCCCCGTGTTTTACCCTTTGCCTTTTTGCCTCCCGCCTTGCCTGGATTGTTTGCTTTTGCTGACGGCCTTAAAGTGTTCAACTGCTGCTTAAGTTTTGGATTGAAAATTTGGATTTTTGAATTTTATAGTGCTTTCATGTGTCCTGCGTTTTGGTCCTCTTCCTCTGTACATTGCATTATCTCCCCCTACCCCAGGACTAAATTAAACTAAACTAATTTTAACTAATGCAGAACAAAGCAAAAAGGTTCTTCCATGAACCTGCTCACTACAAAGTTTATTACCACAAATTCTGAGCGGTAACTGGCTCGCAATTCCTGAAAAAAAGACATTGCTGCAAAAGTTTTCAAATGTACATTATTTTTTGGCATAGTTGCATTTTTTTCAAGAGAAGGCAGACACCCCTACAAAGCTGTGCAACTTACACTTAAGCAGTCTAGATGGACAAAATGTATAAAATTAATTTTAGGATGAACTGTCCCTGTGACAGTGCTAGGAAAAATATTTAATTGATTATCAGTTTTATAAGCATTATCTATCAAATTCTATTGTACTGTGGTTACAATGGAAACATGCAGACATGACATCATGTTGATTGTATTTGGCCAGTGGTCCCACAGGAATAAGTAGAAATTACCACTCTCCAAAACTGGCAACAGAAATACACGTTCTGCTGCCAACAATCCTTTAAACAAAGTTAAAGTGTTATTCTTCACATGAATGTGGCCATCAGTGTAGTGATGTGTGTACACAGTGTGATTCATATAAACTTTGACAGCCGTCCCCGCCACAAACAGACTGCAGTCTCATCCACCTGCTGTCCATTTCCCACATCCATCCGCACAGCCTGCAGTGCCACGCGTCCTCAACTGTGCCAGCTCACAGAAGCATATCAGCGTTACAAATAAAGCAGCTGACTGAGTCGGGCCTGTTTTGAGTTTACCTAACGTCTACCTTGCGTTTACCTAATGTCTGCTGCCTATATATGGACGCGTGTGGACTGGAGGAGCACTACCCCCCCCCCAGACTAGCAATTTACCCCTTTGGGTGAGGCAAGGAAAGAAAGTGAGTGATGGAGAGGAAAAGGGAGGCCAAGGCAAGCAGAAAAGTTGTAACCCCGATAGAGCACAGCCACATACATGTGCATTCTTTTCACTTGATAAACTGGCTGCAGTGCTGGTGAACATCAGGCTGAAGCTGTGGGCTGGACTAACCTTCCCCACCAACCCATGCCAAAGAATTTCACCTGCTAATCACACAGCAAGATGGAGCTTTATAGTGAGATTGTAAATGAACCCAGCCTTAAATGCACCCCTAAAAACAAGTGACCATGGAAGTAATTTATTTTTTGCTGCACATGTGCAGACAATTATTTCTGTTTTTTAAAGTGTAACACCATGAATTGTTAGATTTAGACAGCAGATGTGTCCTTCTTGTTAGTTTTAGTGTTTCTTCACCAGTGATGTAACACTGAAATTTAGCAATTCACCCCAATATTTTCAGACTTTGGATAGTTTATATTTTTAAGGTAGTTTAGTTGATGTATCTAAAAATCTAAATCTAAAAGATATTGAAGAGGACATTGTTTGATTGGATTTTTTTTCACTGTACAATGTGCGACTTTGTGTGAGCAATATTGTCTGACTGCAACACAATACAGTCTCTCCTAAGATCTTGGGTACCAGAACACAGTTACTTTAGTTATCACTAGGTAAGTGCACAGTGGCTCACTTGATTGATGGTACTGACTTCCTTTGCTTATGTTTCTAGCTTGCATGATGTGTTTTATTTAGATTTGTTTTTGCATATTTCTGCTCCAGAGTGTAGTTGTGATAAGCAAATGATTCCCAGTTTGATCCCAGGAAGAGACACAAATCCCTTTGGTTTGTGTAAGGAAGACCATCCAGCATAAAAAAAGCTGCCAAATCAAACACAAACACCTGCTCTGGTGACCCTTTTTTTTTGCCTTCTTCAGAACTTATGCAGGTCTTTGTGGCATGCTGGATATCGGCTTCTACTTGATGGGGATGCATTTCTGTTTTATCTGTGCTCCAAGTTGATCACAGTTTGTGGGCTTTTGTTTGCCCACTCACTTTTTAAGGACCAACAATCATACTGTAATGATTGTAGCATATGTATGAATGTATGAATGTTCCCTGTAGTTTCCTAGTATTAAAAATGTCCTCAACCTCTTCCAACAATATAGAAGCAATTTGGTGGCAATGTGTGCATTTTGCGGCATGATGGAACAACATTTTGCAGCTATGGTCACAAAACTGCACACATCTTAATCCAGTCCAGAATCTGTGGTCAATCCTCACACTGATAAGACAGAAATGGATCACCATTGATCAGGATTTGGCCCGGAAGCTAATATCCAGCATACCACAAAGGAACTGCAGAAGTTATGAAGAAGAAGGGTCGACACTGTAAACACTGACTCTTTGCATAAATTTGGTTTATTTACCAATAAAAGCCTTTCAAACATGTGAAATGCGGAGGATTACTCTTCACAACATAAAAGAAAAAAAGTTTTTAAAAAAAAATCTAACTATAATGAAACAGAAAATTAGTGCCACTGCCGAAACATTCAGCCATGACTGTAGTTGAAGCCTTTTATAATTTGTAGTCATCAATAATGGAGGATTTGCGTGACTATTAGGTGCTCTGCACCCAGCTAATTTGGATCTGATTCATTAGCTTCAGCTTTTTTTTCAGTGACAAGAATGTGTTTGCTGAGGAGGCTGACATGAGAAACTGCTTAAGCCCAAAACACCATCATTAATGCCTTGTACATTTCTTTGTCATGCTTTTCACACCTTTTGTCTGTGTGTTAGCAGATGCCTCAGTGAGGAAAGTTTGCCCACAGAGAAAACAAATTTTGACTGAAGTTTTCATACTTTTCATATGTCTATACTGTAAGAAAAAGAAAAGATGGACTCATATACAAATATTTCACATAAACAGCATTAGGACTCTGGAGTGTTTATCTCCACTGGAACCAACACAGAAAAAGAAACTGGGGCATGCTCTGGTTATTAGTGGTTCCATATGTGTCAGGCCATTTAAACTGAAGACAGTAAGCATTTGCTTAAGAGGCTGAATTAAGCTATTGAGACAGAATTACATCATGATAGCATGGGAGCACTTACAATTCCCCATAAGTGTTTTCTCCTTGTTTTCACACAGACACACAAAGTCAAAAGGAAGTGTATGAATAGTTTATTTGTCTGGTTACACAAATAGATATACTGTAAAAACATGGTAGGAGGTGTTTCAGATAACAAAATGCGGCTGAGTGTCACATCAGATGAGTTATGCTGAACATTGTCGCGCATTACCAGCGGGCCCCTTCCCATGACTCACAAGGACCCCCGGCACGGAGGGGAGAGGCTTCTCCTCCTTGGAGGGTTGAAACAACAGCAAATCAAGAGCAACGCCTTACATAAACAGCGCAGCTCTATAACACGTGGAGGAGCGATCCATCAGGAGGCTGAAAGCTTGGAGCTTGGAGAAGTGTGTGTGTGTGTGTGTGTGTGTGTGTGTTCGTGTGCGTGAGGTTGATCACAAATCTTTTGATTGTAGGTAAAGGTCAAAGTTACACACACTTAAAGAGGCTGTGAACTCAGCATAAATCAGAGGGTAATTTCTCAGTTATGTCACAGATCAGATTTTAGATACCAGGATGTGAAAACAAGACGATCTTTTTTCCTGCCAACTTTCTTGTCTTGAGTGGATGCTTTGTATATGTGTGTGTATGCGTGTGTGTGTGTGTGTGTCACTCTCACTGTCTGATGGTTTGTGTTGAACTTTTATGTCAGGCAGACTGATGTAAATGGAATGATGAGGTCAGTGTTTCAGTCCATGCCAGGCGTACTTTAACATGACACACATACACTGATCCGCCATGACATTAAAACCACCTGCCAAATGTTGTGCAGGCTCTCCTTGTGCTGCCAAAACAGCTCTGACCTGTCGGGGCACAGAGATGGGACCTCTGAGCGTGTCCTTACACCTCTGGCAAAGTGATTTTATCCTTTGTGTTCTGTGGATTATAGCAAGGAACCTCTGTGGGTCAGGTTTGTTTCACAGCCAACACTTTGGGCTCTTTGTCCTGTTCTTCAAAAGGTTGCTTAATAGTTTTGTAATAGTTTACTGGGGGAGGCTGCTGCTTACGTTGTGCAGCGTTTTGCTGTGGGGGAGTGTGCTCACCTAAACAGATCAATGCTTGTGCCAAAGTAACATCCAGATGAATGCCAGGATCCAAAAACACTTCCACAAACACATTGCACATGTACAAACTAATGCATGTCTGCAATATAAACCTTTACTACGTTTTTTTCTTATCATTGCACATTGTCCTGATTTTTGCTTAATAATCCAAGGACCGTACTGTCTTCATGCAAAAGCTGCAGTAAAGCTTTAAAGCTGAATGAAATTTTAATTCACTGCTTAGAGCCATTACGGCCACACTTGATCAACATGAAATCAGTTAAAGTTCAGGGATATCAGTCTGCCCAGTTAGGACACATAAAGCATGGTATGGTTTTGGTTTGTGAATCCATTTCACCTGATTTGGTGAAAATGAAAGTGATAACAGGTGCACTGGAGAGGCAACAACAAGACAACCTCCAAAAAAGGGAAGACCATTGCTCTCTCTTTATTCCTCCTGACTGATTTTTTTTACTGGTTTTGTTTTTTGCTAAACAGTGTCCCTTTCACTGGCATGAAATAGTCCTGCAGCCCATTCAGGTTGCACAGGTAGTTCAGCTCCTCCAGGATGGCACATCCATAGTGTGTTCCACTACAAGAAGGTTTGCTGTGTCTCCCAGCACACTCTCAAGCGTGTGAAGGAGATACCTGGAGATGAGCCGCTACACAAGGAGAGCTAGACAGGGCTGTAGAAGGACATCAACTCAGCAGCAGGACCGGTATCAGCTCCTTGGTGTGAGGAAGAACAGGAGAAACACTGCCAAAGCCCTACAAAAGGAGCTCCTGCAGGCTATTCATGTGCATATTTTTGACCAAAGATCAGAAACAGATGGGAGGATGTATGAAGACCTGACATCCCTTAGTGGGACCTGTGCTTGCAGACCACCACCATGCACTTTGATTTACATTCACCAAAGAACACCAGAACTGGCAGGAGATGCTGTAGCAGAACATCACACTGCCTGCATATCTTTCAAAGTTCACACAGACCTTCATGTGCTAAACCTTTTTTTTTTTTTCTGGAGAAACCAGTGCATAAAACAGGAAGTGAGCAAAGCAGGTGATGCTATTAAAACCTCTTCTTAATTCAGTAAGTTGATGCATTGAACACCACCTCTTCATTTGATTTACTACACCCCGATAACACCGGTTTGCTGCTGCCAGATAACATATGGTTTTGATTCTATTGATCTATCTTATCAGATTCAGGGTAGGGGGAGCGAAAAGTAAAATAGCAGACTTATTATTCCTCCATGGAAACATATTGCAGTTAATTTAGTTTCATCTTCATTACATGTAATCATCTGGACTAAAACTTTTCTCCCTTGCTTCTTTTTGTTTTCACCCTGCTCTTCTCTTTCTTGTTTCACCTGAATTATTGGCAGACACTCAGATAGCAGAGATGCAGCCAGTGTTAGTACTGTAATTCATGTAGCATCATCAGGTCTACAGCAGGCATGGAGTCCCAACATGCAATCTGAAGTAATCCAGTTCCACGAATTACAAGAGAAACAACCAATCAGACACCCTTACGATGAGTCCATCTCTGTCATCACCACGTCAGGACCAAAGTGACCAGATGGAGGCAATTAAAATTGCAAAATCACCTAATTCGCCTGCTGACATCATCAGAGGGCTCCAAACAGACATCAGGCTCGTCTGCCATCTTGCCTAATCAAACAGTTTTACACTTCCAAGTGTGTCCTGATGCAGTTCACTTGTATTATCTATTTTCAGCTCTTGCTCACAATCTGAAACATGAGTTTGGTGATGTGATAAGCTGTGATATGCATTTTGGATTATTTTTTTTAGATCATTTGTTCAGTGATTGTGTGTCTCCTCTGTGTTAGCATACACACAGGAGTCTGCAGGTGCTTTTTAACCAAAGCATGTATGGATTGGTTTATATTAGTCTCTCCCTTGGCTCTTTTCATGTGGTCAGGTGCTAAAAGTACCCATCAATCTGTAAGCACACCACCTGCAAATGTAGCTCTTGGCTCTTTTTCAAATGACCTGTGGTGCACTGCATGACTGAGAGAAAAATTGCACCACATGCAGGAAATTGCTCTGAAATGCACTGTTTCACAGGCATAAGAGGACAGATGCTGACAAGTGATAGGTAGAAATTACTCATAAGGGAAATTATTCATGATTCTCTATCAATCTCTCTCTCTCTTTGTTTTTTTTTACAGGATAGGATTGTAAAATGTCATGAAAACGTCAGAGATGTTCTCCAGTCTGCACGATGTCCAGAGAATGAACATGTAAGTTTAGCTTTGTTTGTAGCCCTGTTTTGCTCATAATATAGGATTCAATCTTCATCAAACTCACAGAAAATGTAGTCTGGCTGAACTGAAGTACACACAGTTATACTTTTCATGCATAGTGAAGGCTTAAAAAAGTAAGTAAACTCTTGAGTGTAGCAACTTGGAGAGCCTCCATTAGAAGCAACGTGCATCAAACCAGCTCCTCCTCCAAAACTGCTTCACTTCAGGACTCCTGGTCTTCCTCAGCAACTCAACTGGGTGCACAATCGGTCACTCTTTTGTCTCATCTCCCCACTGAAGATGCTTCAGATGTGTCATGAACAAAGTGTTCTCATCCCCTTGTGTAATTTAATGCTACTTTATCAGATGCGTCTCAATGCACCAGCTGCTGGAGCACTGATGACAAAGTGATTTTTTGATACTTGCAGAAACAGTGTTATGGGTTGGACAAGTGAAGTTGTAGGTTTGACAACCAAGGTTTACCCGCCTCTGGCAACATTGTTCACTTGTTGGCTTTTTACTTTGACTTGGTGACTGAAAACTACTTTGATTCATGGTTTGGTCTAAAATACACCCCTTCACTACATTAACTCTAATCAGAGAAGAATGAGTTGAGAATGGTACCCCTGAAGGAGACCATGCATGTAAATGAGACCCACCAGCAGCTAATCTTTGCTGGACGCCTACTCTCAGGGGGGAGAAGGTGCAGTACTGAATTCCTGCTTTCCTGTCATGTGCCGATATTGAGAGGAGCATGTTGTTTCTACATACTTTGAAAGCTCATTTTTATAGAAAGGGGCACCTCACACTTCTACTTTCACCTCCATGATTGGAACACTGTGTAGCCTTTTGCAGGGACAGAAGTGTCAAATACTTGTTTAAAGCCTGGATTGTGAGTTATTACTCAGTTTTGTTTAGTAAAGACATAAAATGTAAAAGTCTGTGTGGTTTTATTTGTCTGTAATTGTAACTTCACAGCACAGGAATTTATGGATGTACGAGTATTTCACGATGGAATGAAGATCAAGAAAGATCAACAAAGTGAGAGAATTAGACAGAAATATTTTTAGTTAAAAGTATCTCTACTTTTAAATGGCCCAATGTGTTCGCTGCAGTCTAAAGGTGAAGCCCAGCACTTGCGTAACATGAGACGACACAGATTTCTGTGGCAACATGCTTATTTCAACATGCAACATGTATTCATCAAGAAATACATGTAACCACAACACTCGGGTCATAAGAATAACAGTCATCGCATTATAAATTATGCCTCTCATCAATCAACTTTCAGCAATGGTGTGTAACATAGTATTTAACAGCTTGTGGAACAGCTGTGTGAAAAACAGGATATACAGAAGTGTGACCCTAAAAAACATAAACAGTATCATTATAAAATACAGGAAAATTACTGGAATCAAAGCCTTTATCCTGCATGCATAAAAAAATACCCCAAAGTTTGTGTAACCAGTTCACCAAGAAAGATACTGTTCAAAAGTCTTGAGCCAACCCTCATTTATTTATATTTTGTTAGGAAAGTGGGAGATAAATATGTGCAAACATACATGGAAACACATTATTACTGAAAATTTGTTGTGCGTCTGAATCTATTCAACACTACACAGACACGCCACTGTTTATAGATAATGTCATATACGAGGACAGCGTGAGAACATTTTTATCTGAGGAACAGGACTTTTTTAAGCCACCATTTTGCCTCTTTCTGTGACCTGCGTGAGCCAGCTTCTTATCGCTGTGAGAAATGCTATCTAAATGCCGCTGCTGCAGCAAAGAGGTGACAGGGCCTGCAGGTCACGTGATGTTACACAGTCACACAGCATCTCAGCGTATCGGATCCAGTGAGCCAACACTGAACACATTTCCCACATACAGCACATACGTTATTTATGGATAACATCCCACTCGGGCTGAGAGATTTTAGTTGGCTCTAAAACCTGTTTCAGTTTTTGTTTATCTGTTGTCTTAACTACTATGAGAATGATATAATAGGACTTTAGATTGGAACACATTAAAGAAATATGATTAAGAAAATCACTCAAATGTGACTGAAGTGTGAAACTCTTAATACTGTAGGGATCAAATATAATTTATGGGACCACCATGGCTTCAGCCCTGGCTGGGTGAAAGAATGCGTTCATCACTTCTGTGATGGGACTACACTACATGTAGCGCTCTGCATGCCTACTTTTACAGACAAGTTGAGTCTCAAGGTAACATTTTATTTACATAGTACCTGTCGAGTTTCATTGCATCAAGGCCATTATCATAGAACCCCTTTGTTACAGTATAATGGACTGCACAGAGAGCATTGCTGCAGAATGACTGAATTGATAATGCCATAACATTTTTCAGAATTTCTTTACCTTAACTTTGTACAAAACACCAGCTGCCTCAGTATACATTTTATTGCCTTATGTATCTGTCAGTAGATTATCTATATAAGCACACTTAGTGAAAGTGAAAAAGCTGAACAGAGAAACAAAATTAAGACAAAGAAAACATCAAAGACACATGCAGTTAGCTGTAACAAGGGTAATCAGGCATGATGTAGCACTAACGTCATCTTAAACACCGAGACCTACATGGAAAATTACCTTGAGACGTCAGTCTGGACCACTCCGGAGGACCCAGCCCTCACGGTCTCTTAAATGGTTTTAAAAGGCGCCCGAGTATAAAAAAACTTAAATGTTTGCCCTCGGGCCAAACACTTATAGCTTCTAAAGGGTTCTGCTGCTCTGGATGCAGATCAAGATGAAACTATAGTGACAGTGTCTGAAATCAGCTGAAGGAAAAACAAATCACTTTGCATTAAACAGCTCCAGTGAAACATGGCTGAGGATCAGTGCTGCTGGTTGGACTCCAAGGATACAAACATTTTCAAGGAACAGCTCTTGAGTATATTACTGATTTCTTTACACACATGGACTCAGAAGTCTTCAGTAGAGATTCAAAAAAAGAAGCAGTGAAAGATAAGCTTTCAGTAGTTTTATAAATTAAGTAACCATTAAAGCATGCTGCATTACTCTTAGCTCGTCTGAAACCTGAAATATAAGTTTCAGCAGCTCCCTGGCTTTGCTAGTAAATAAACAACCTGAAGTCCTCAGCCAAGTGCCGTTTGACTCATAATCCCAAATAGACTCCCCAAATTCACATCATTGTTTGGGGGCGTCAAGGCCTTGGTGATATAACCAGGTGATACATTTCCTGGCTTCAAATGCCTTTTTCACAGCTGTGTGTGAGACCCCACTGGAGCGCATCTTCATAGCAGAAGTCATTATCTTGAAATAGAAGCTTGTAAAACCTCATGTAAGACAAACCCAACAGTTGGCAGTGAATACTGGGGGGTTTCCTCTGGCTTTATCCTAATATGAACTTGTCTAGATGAGGATGGTCACATGTTCAAGTTTCCAGTCAATCCAAAGCAATCAGGAGGTGTTAGCATGGCAAATTTACAAAAGAAGTGCATGGCCAGCTGGTTTGGATATACTCTATTGTTTTGATTCACCCCTGTTTATGATTATTTTATATCCTTGCCTTGCATGTCCACGCACATGGAACATCCTTAGGTATATCAGCATTAGCAGCTAGATCTCACTCAGTCCTTATACTCTAAAGTCAACAGACACACATACAGAGATTTCTTCCTATAGTAGTTAGAGCTAACCAAATTCATTTGGTTAGCTCTAACTACACTGCCATGAAGCTTTACAGTGCATCAGAGCAAAGACATGTTTGGATTAGCTCGTATGTTTCCTGGTTTTCCTGTTGATTGGCTATTTGTGGGCAGAAGTGGGACAACCGCAATCTTTGCCATCACAGACTTCTCTAGTAGATTTCTATTCAGGGTTCTGTGAGCGTCATGTCTCTGTGTTATAATGGCCCCGATCTAATTGCTGTATAACAAACACTGTTAGTGCTGCGAACAGAGTATAGAGTAGTGGCTGCATAGTAGTGCCACATAGTTACCTAACAAATCAAACGTGGAGCTACCTGTGAGGGACCTCCACAGAATACCTGAAATTTAGAATTCTCTGAGATCTCATTCTGTAATGATAACTTTTCATAAGTCATCACCCAACATACATTTGCTTTTGATGATGCCAAGCAACAGGTGCAACACTGAATGTAACTGAATGCAACTGTTGCCTATAAAAAGACACCCTTGGGTCCCCAGAAATACACCTGTAAAGTTTCAAGTAAAACGGATGACCGCTTGTTGAAATAGTTGAAAAAAAGTTCAGAGGTTGTTCTTGCCACCAAGCTGTCACCATCTACTTGACCCAAAGAAGGCAGCGTCTTATCCACCATGTTGGCTTGGCTGCTCTTGGGGGTGCCTGAACTTCTCTTGACATGGTGGATTTTGCAGTAAGGTTGAGCCTTCTCTGAGTGTCATTCTCCAAATTCTAGACTAGATTAATCACACTTTGGCTGCACTTTCTCTGAATAAAGCTACTTTTGGCTGCTCTCTTCTTGTTCAGAGTTATCACTGTGGGAGCACCGCGTGTTTGATTTGAAAGAGTTTTTTTTTTTAATGCTGGATGACCTTCCTGACGCAACCCCCAAGGGATTTGTGTCTGGTGGAACCAGGGATCTTTTGCTGGTTAGGCGACTTCACAGTGTAGCGTTAACTATGGAGTCTGCAGGAGCACAGACAGTGAGCTGTTACTCCACCGTTTGCATCACATGACCCGACACAGAGATTCCTTAATTTCTTAGAGATGTTTGTTTAGAAAATGATGCTGATGTTTTTGGTGGAAGAGTCAAAGGTTTTTGGTGTTAGCCAATTTCCCTGCCCGCCATACTCAAAACAACACGTGTTTCCTCTGTTCCGTGGCAGCGAGTAAGCAGAACATTTGAAACTGTTCCCTTTTTCACATGGTGAGGATTTTGCATTTGCATGCAGAGTTAAAGCTGCAGAATAAATATGCAAAGTTGGATATAACTGAGTGTGATATGTAGCTTTACAAGAAGAGTTAACTGAAATACAAGACAAGTAAAATGAAACGGAAATTGAATACAAATATTTAGAAAACTGTATTTTTGTGTGTCTGTGCATGTGTGCGGGGTTCTTACCATCCTCACAACATGCATGTGTTTGAGCCAGACAGCATCTGACTGTTAGAGTGAAAGGATGCTTCTGTGTCTGTGTGTGAGTGAGCTGTGCAATGACTGCACCTCTGCAAACACAGTAATTACACTGATCCCTGTGAGAGGGCTGTTATGTCTCCTACCATGTTTGGTTTCCTGGAGCTTCTGCCAACAAAGTGAGAAAGAAAATGGTATTTTCTCCAAAAATATTAGAGAAACAAATATTGGGTGTCATGATGATGGCATGGATGAGGAAAGATCTGTGAGCCTTTCCAAGAGTCGGTGCAAAGATATAGAGATTATCCAAATGTGCTGCTAAAACATTTCATCAGCGCCTCTGTTAATGTTAATTAACAGAGGCGCTGTGTTTAAGTGAACGTCACTCATACATTGCATCAGCACCAAAGGCTAATCAGTACGTACACAACAAAGTATTTTAATGTGGACCAGTGAATGCAGTCATTTAGAAACAAATCTGCCTGGCAGAAGTAGCCAGTGGATGAGGAATTTTGTCCTTTCACCTGTAATTTGTAAACTTTTTTTCCTTTTTTTACCCAGTGGATCAGTTGTGATTAAAAGCTGGACAAGCTATGAATCTAGACTGGGAAGCACAAATTCAGCCCAGTGTCCCACTGGAGCAGCAGCACTTATCTCTTTCCACTCTGATACTCAGCCAAGAACATAAACATAAAATTCACTTGTCTCTGGTGCAAAACTGTGTGCAGTGTATGTTAAATGTGTGCATTGCTGGTGCATGCCAGAGCCATGACTGTGAGACGCCTGATTTTTGAATGGCATCCAAAAGAATTTAACCACTTTGCAGAGAGCGAGAAGGAGAAGGAAAGAAAAAAAAAAGTGGAGAGAAAGACATGAGACAACTGGTCTGAGCTGCCACTCAAACCCTGGCAGTAGAATTTATGAACTCCGCTTGTGGTGCATACCTGCAATATGTCCTCTGCTCCTGACCATACATAGAATCAGGCGCAATCGGGCAGCTATGATATAAATATTGAGTTGAGACGTTTTGGCAGCTGCAACTGTGACCTAAATACTGAAACTATGAACAGTGCTGATGGCTGTTTCTTAGAAGCAAACAGGAAAATAAAACTAATGAAGTTAGTGTAATCTTTTTATAGACTATCTGAGCCGTCTGCTCGGCCAAGCCATTAATCATAAACAGTGACAGAATGCCTTTGTTCCTTTAGTTTGACTTTCAGTGTTACGCTTAAATTCTGGGATGTTGTTTTGGGGAAACTGATGGGCAGCTGTGGCCATGGAGATGCTTTGCTGCTGTTGGTTTTATTGTTTGGTTTCTTGGAGCAGCTTTTGACTCTATTTCATGGATTTAAAAAAATAGCTCGGATGGTCTGGCCAGATTTTAAAGATGTATTTGAGTGAAAACTCACATTTACAAAACAGTCACAGTTCAGACATATGGGACAAGACCTTGAGCTGTGGACCAGCTGCCAGTTTATTGGGTACACCTTGCTAAATCCTGCAGTCATTAAGTTTAGATGATCTAGTAAATGAATGTGGGGAACACAGATGGACTGACAAAAACAAGGTGACGGGCTGGGTTTTAAGCACACAGAACTAATTTCTTAATTGTACACAGGTGAACCTGGCATGCAAACACTGAAGCTTTCAAGGGTGGGGAAAATAAAACAGAAGCAGGTAAAAACACAGCATGGCACACAGGAAAGGTAATCCTCAAAATAAGCCAGTCTTCTCTCAGAAGAGAGACAGGAAACAAAAACAAAGGCTCCAAACCTCCTTTGGCATTAACATCAGCACAAAAACTGAACGCCGGGATCCTCATGGCGTGGGTTTCCACGGCCGAGCAGCTCTTATAGGTGTAATATGTAGGTGGCACAGTACTTGTGTGCATTTAGTGTATCTGAGTGGGGAGCCATAGTAATAGTTGCTGAATCCTCCAAATACTGAGGAAAGGTGCTTCAATGCTTCCTTTAATAAAAACCTTTAGGACAGGATACACTGAACCATCCTTTACGAAGGGAAAGAGGGGATAATGCTGTGCCATAATTCACAGTGAAGCACTATCTAACAAACAATAAAAATAACGGGCAAGTGACAAAGTAAATGTTAACAGTGTTTTCCATCGTTCAACAGCAGGCCGTTACACCCACAGAGGAACTATTGAACATTACACTGCTGTAATGAATCCACTTCCCTCTGAGGTGTTTTTCCTTGTGTGACAAACAAAACGAGAGCTAAAAAAAGATTACGAATCATAATAAAATTAGCAAATGTTGACCATAAGTCAGGTTGCATTTGTTATGTCTGTTGCTGTATTGCCAACATCTAGTATTACTATTAATAACTTGCCTAAAGTCACAGAAAGCCTGAATTAAAAGCTATATTTTTCACCAGCGGTTCTCTTTTGAGTCAATTGCATGAAACAGCCTTATAAGAACAGGGAAAATATCTAAGATGAGCTTTTTTTAGTCCATCTTTGGGACATTGTAGTTTCAACACAGCAGACCCACCTCAGCTGCATCCACCGTCACACCGTTAAGAGTAACTTTGGATAATATCAGCGCATGTTTGGGAAATCAACATCTCCAAATCTGATTATACTACATGATAATGGTACTAGATGCTAGGTGTTACGTTCCCCCTAAAAAGTCTAGGGGGTTCGGGGGAAGTAACAAAAAGTGACCGGGTTGACAAAAGGAGACATGAGCAAGTTTGATAAAATAAAAGTGAAGCAAGCCACACCCAGTGGGTCAGGAAGCCACAGCAAGCCCGGCTAGGGCCGTAACAATAGGAAAAGAAAATTTTATGCTTCATTTGCGTATTAAACCCTTCTGTGCTGAGTGGGTCATATCATTTTTTGGGAGGCCTGAGCACTAAAGTACCTTCACCCCGACATTATCTTGAATCTGACTGAAGATCTCATGGTTATAAAAATTGGAAATGATAGGCCATATGGGTTATATATGCAACTGGCAAAAAAAAATAAAAAATTGAATAAAAATAATTGTGGGATGTTCATGCAGATCTGCAGGAGCTCCACCTGGAGTCACTCCAATCATTGATTTTGGTCCTGTGAGGAGGTCAGTGTCTCACGTCTTCTTATAGAAGAAGAAATAAAAAAATCTGTGGGATCGGTAAGAAGACGTGAGACACTGACCTCCTCACAGGACCAAAGTTAATGAATGGATTGACTTCAGGTGGTGCTGCTGCAGATCTGCATGAAGGTCCCACAATTTTTTTTTTTTTTTTTTGTGCCAGTTGGATAGATCCCCCATATGGCCTATCATTTGCAATTGTTAAAACCAGATTCAAGATCATTTTGGCTGCTCAGACCTCCCAAAAGTGGGTGTCACCCACTCAGCATGGAAGGGTTTAATGCGAAAATGAAGCATAAAATGTGCTTTTCCAATCATCTAACATCACTATCATGTAACATAATCAGATGTGGAGACGGTGATTTCCCAAGTTGTGCTGATTTCATGCTTTTCATATCTGGAGCTACTTTTAAAAAGCTTGTAGTCATTTTCTCTGCGCACCAAGCTACTCTTTTCCGAGGTACTTATAAATTCTCCTTCACATCATTCCTTGACCTTATGATGTTTGCCAGGACATAGAAGGTCATTTTTTCAGAGCAAAAAAAGACTGCGAGGCACAGGGAGGCAAGGAGAAAATGAAAATGTCAAGAAATGCAAAAAAAGAGAAAAATAAAAACTAAAGGATACAACGCCGACCAGGATACTTTGGTGTTTGTTCAATAAATCAAACAACCAGCTACTCTTTTGCCTTTTCTTTCAGTCATCCTCTTTAATGCTGGAGGCACATTCTGAAATTGTTAGCTTTGAAGCGGTAATTATCACAACAAATAAGTGTTTGTCAACACACATTCTCACAAGTTTAACCACTCTTCAGAAATACTTAATACAGCTGGATATGACCCAGCTGCTGGCCCTCAATTAAACACTCAAGCTTTTCTGCAGTGATCATTGATCATGCGGGTCTAATGGACCATTTCTGTAAATGTACTCCATATTTACTCTATGAGTAATTATTTTGACTGTTATTTGTAGAGTAGACAAATCAGTGGAGACTTGAAGCTGTCATTTTTTTGACTGGTCAAAGATAAAGGTTCATTATCTATGGAGGTCTCGGCAGACCTCAAGCCAGAAACATTACCTCACTTTACTGTGGGAAATCTCAGCAGTGTGCTACCTCCATTGCTTTATTCAGTCATGTTTTTCCTGTCGGTGTAAAGATAGAAATTCATGAGGAGGCTGCTAGGATTCTTACTAACTCTTAAAGGCACACTCCCACAAATTTTTTTAAAAATTGGCTGAAATATTTAAATATTGCTTCTTCTTTTTTTCCCATGGACAAAACTGATCAGTCTGGACTGGATTAGTAACTTTTCTCTCTTACAGAAGGCATCTGTTTCGATAGGAACACAAGCTCTTGAAAACGCCCCCTTGTTAAAACCCCCCTTGTTAAAGCATGAATTAACTGTGATTAACCACCTTTTTCAGAAAGTTGAGTTCAATTTCACTAGCCACACTCTGGCCTGATTACTGCCAGACCTGCTGAATCAATAAATCACTTAAATAGAACCTGTCTGACAAAGTGAAGCAGGCAAAAAGAGCTCAAAAGCAGCACATCATGCCACAATTTAAAGAAAATCATGAGCAGATGAGAAACAAATTCACTGACATCTATCAGTCTGGAAAGGGTTATAATGCCATTTCTAAGGCTTTGGGACTCCAGTGAACCACCGTGACAGCCATTATCCACAACAATGGAGCAAACTTGGAACAGTGGGGAACCATCCCAGGAGTGACAGGCCCACCAAAATTACTCCAAGAGCTCATCAACGACTCATCAAGGAGGTCATAAAAGAACCCAGAGCAACATCTAAAGAACTACAGGCCTCAATTGCCTCAGTTAAGGTCAGAGTTCATGATTCAACAATAAAACTGGGCAATACGTAACTGAACCAAGAAACATGCTACATAACAT
>JAMQGT020008701.1:0-59046 GCA_024447675.2 Pterophyllum scalare | reverse complement strand
GTTATGTAACCTACTTGGTTCAGTTACGTATTGCTCACCAGAGTGAGATTTCACTGATGTGCCTCTGCTGTCAGGCAGCTCTACAGTAGGTTTTGGAGTGTTGCTGTCCAATTTCATCAAAAAAAAAATTTTTCTTTCCTTTCAGAGCCTGAGGTCTTTATAGAGGCTCAGTCACCACATTAAGGCTGCCTGTGGCTATTTCTGCTGTTCTATAGGACTGTCATTTCAACCAATTGGCCATGGTAGATAATTAACAAGGAGAGAAGCTTGATATCACACTCCTCCATCTAACTGTCCTATAGAGGGGATACATTCTACGAGAAGACACGGATAAAGCGTTTCAAAGAGCCTCGTGCTGAGTGGGAAATAGGACTCGATCTGATTTAACCTCCAACATGGGCATCAACAAATGGGATTAACAAATTGTTCCATAACATGTACCCTAAAAAAGAAGTTCCATAACAGTGACTGTAATTTCCCCATTGTGGGATTAGTAAAATATCATTCATTCATAACACGACAGATGAGGAAAATAGTCCTGCTCAAACTGCAAAACAGAAGTTTCTTAAGTCAAAACTCTGACGAGTGAAGGTTGCTCTGAATTTTAGCACCACTGCAAAAAAACAAACTGTTAGAAGAAAACCAAACAGAGTGGTACCCAAGAGAATACATCAACCCTATATATGTATATACACACACACAGAGCATATATATATATATATATATATATATATATAAAATTACAGTGTTCTAGCTAGCGGTTGATCGCCAGGCGCTGTGCCGGGCTGAGGATTTCAGCGCTTCCCTTTCGGAGCTCTGCTGTCGCTGCATTTAGCAAACAGAACCCCGCCCCCCGGACTCCGCCCCAGCTAGATCGCTGCTTTTATCGCTGCTTACACCTGTATTATTTCACCGCGATCTGCAATCCACCACAGAGCACAGACGGTTCACAATGTGCACGCGTGTTTTGCTCGCTGTGCAGAGAATGTCAGCTGTTATTTTTTCTTTAGTCAGCTGTAGCCACCAGAACGATCACTATAACCACAGTTTGCTAGCGGGGGCTGTCATAGCACTAGAGAGTCGTTTGGTTAAGCTCATGCAGCCCCCAGTTTTCAACAGAAACCCAGCAGCAGCTGTTTTACGTGCAGTCTGTCTGCACACATGCAGCAAGCGCACAGAGGCGGGCCGTTAATGAGAGGGTGAGCTCAGGTGGAGCGAAAGGAGCTCCTGTTTCTGTAACCACCTTAAAACCTTCACTGGGAAACAGGTGGAGGTCCTTCATCCACCCCCTGATCAGCAACATGAAGAACAGAGAACTTTGTAGCTGCTCCATCCACCCTGTTTGTTTCACACAGGGAAACATCTGCAGTACGGAAGTTAAAATGTCAGACAGTTCCAGGCATACAGATTATATCAACACACAATGTGATAACCCTGGCTGCGAAGGACCCGCTGTACATGGTCTACGCTTATCACGAAGACCGCAAAGGCCGGAAGTGAGCGGCTGTGAAACTGACGGTCTAACCTTCATATCTGCATCAACTGTCACCTAGCAACCGTGACACAGCTGTGGAGGAGACTACGCTGGTGGATGGGAAATTTAAATCCAAGAAACTTCCAGATGGAAGTACAAACAAAAATGCTGTTATTTGCACTTTATGCAGGAAGGAGTTTGCTTATCACAGGAGCACCTCCACCCTACGTTGGTCTGTGTAGGAGGCTGGAGGGAACATAAACACGATTTTGGAGTTTAAACTTATGTATAACGATTCATTCATCAACCAATTAAATTAATATTTCTCATGTTAAATGTTGAAATGCGATTAATTTTGATTAAGTAATTACAAAGCTTCTAATTAATTAGATTAATTTTTTTAATTGAGTCCCACCCCTAATACATATATATGTATAGAGAGAGAGGCAGAGAGGGAGAGATAGATGCATTCTATCTATCTATCAATCTATCTATCTATCAATCATAGGTAGAAGCTGCACTCAAGGTTGACATTAAAAATGTCTTTAAACATAAATCTGTCTCAGAAGGCTGCAGAATTCACAGCAACTATAACATCACAGTTCTATAAAGATATTTGAAGTGGATTGATTATAATGTAGGTACAATAACACAGACTCACAAAGATTGTTGACAAACAGGTTATTTCTTAATGTTATATATGAGCCCTTCATAAATCATGCTGACTGCACTCTGTTTACCAACATAAGCAAAGACACATAAAAGCACACAGAAACATCAGGATCACTTTATGGCAGACCATCACCGGCAGCTGCTGAAAGTAACTAATAAAGTAACTTGTAATCTAACTTACTTTACTGATGACTTAATTTTAAAACTAACTAACTAAGTTACTTTTTAAAAAGGAGTAATCAGTTATCAGATTACTTTTTCAAGGTAACTATGCCATCACTGCTCAGGACACATGAACATGTTTGTTGTTGGTGCGAGAAACCAAAGTTCCACAGAGAAGACCTGCACAAGCATGTGCCCTAACCCTTAACCCTAACCGGGTTTGAGGGTCAGTCAGCAATCTAAGCAGAGATGCTCAGATGTCCCTCTCCTACCTACCTTCTCCAATTCTTCTAAAGGGATACCCAAAGCCCAGAGAAATAGACATGCCCCCAAACACCTCATCTGTTGAGAAGGCATTCCAGACAAATGCCTGAATCTACTCTGAGTGACTGAGCTCCTCACCCTGTCTCTAAGGCTGAACCCAGAAACTCTTCAGAGGAAGATCATGGAGGCTCTACCATCTGCATCCTTGATCTTAACCACAGGGAGGAATATAGATCAACCAGTAAATCAGTACCTTCACCTTCACTCCCTCTCCTCGCCATATATGGTATACCATCTACATCACTGCAGATGCTGCTCCAGTCCAGCTGTCTCCTGCTCCCTCATGAGCATGGCCTCAGACTTCGAGGTGTTAAGTGTATGTTGTGGCTTTTTAATCTATTTATTTATTCTTAAAGTCCTTAAAGAATCATCAGTCTGATAACGGGCTGTTAAAGAGTGTGTGGCTTAGTTTAAGGCTCTAGAAAAAGCAGGTAGTGTGAAAATCTTTAATAAAGATATAATATGAATTGGAAAAAATCTTCAACAGTCGTGCTAATAATGTAAGAGATTTTATTAAATAGGGGAACTGACAAAATCAAAAGATTATAAATTCCAAAATAAATGAAAATGATTATGCAGACAAACAGGCGAAGCTCAGCGCGTGTCATTCATTTACAACTGTGAACATTTGCTGCTGATTTTTCAGTTCCAGAGTATAAAATGTTTCGCTGCTTGGTTGTGCCTGCAGTCCAGAAAACACTGAGGAGGAAATCCAGGAGAAATGTGAAGAAACAACCTGGAAATCAAAGCGAGCCATCACAGGCCGAGTCTTTCTGAGGATATCCGAACAGAGAACAGCTGAGCAAACACCCTCCTCAGTAACAGGGAACACACTGAATCCCGTTTTCATGACCCCAGCAGTGACGACATTAAGGCCTGAAACTGAGTATTTGAGCGAATACTTAAAGTAACCGTGAAACCTGGTGAGCATGCTGTCGGGTTACAGTCCTCTTTCTTGTGTATTTAACTTGAAGATCTGAATTATTTGTGCCCAGTACTCGAGCGGATGTCAACATCTTTCATTTAGAATGGCTACGCCCTTTGTTCTGATTGGTCCCCACCGCTGGGCGCCCATTTCCTCACACTAATGCAGCAGACGTTAGGAGTGTAGTGAGAGTTCAGCAGATTCTTCCATGTCTGTAGTAGCAGCAGCTGGTTGTGGTGGTTGAAGGTGGTGCTATCAGGAGGCTGCTGCGTGCCTGATGAGTGCCCCTGACGATCCCAGATATCCCGACCTGTAAAAAAGTCCGTTCTAAAAACAGAATGTTTCATCAAAGACGTGTAGCTTTCAAACACAAAGTCCAGAAAGTGGGAGTTCTTGAGCATTTGTAACTTTTGTTCTTTTGACCACATGAACCTGTAGCTCTGATCACAGGGTTCATGGTTTGTGGTGGTTTGGGCCACATGCTACAGCTGGTGTACTCGAGGTGTCCGAGGCAGGTCGTGTCTTCAATTGTGACATCTCATTTGCGCCTCTTTGGGACCTTAGAGTTTGTTTCTTCCTGTAGAATATATTATCAGCTGTCGAGCTAACCTCTTAGCATCCTCCAGGTCACCAGTGAAGCCCTTGGGGTTACGGCTCTACATTAGCCACATGCTAAACATGGGCAGTTTCAGGAACTTTACCTCTCAGATCAGCTGTCTTAGTCCTTTTGGACTTTCAGTTCTTCTGTTAGAGGATCTCCATTTAGGTATGACACATTATGAAAATTCGATATATGAAGGGGTAGGTGTTCCACAAAATCAAAGCGGATTACTGGTGACCTCTTGGAAGTTGAGAGGTTAAAATGAATATTTGAGAATACTTAAAGAATATCAAGCTGGGAAACATGTTTAAACTACTTGAACTTGATTGAAGCAAATAGAAAACAATGGAAAACAACACTCATGTATATAATGTATACGTGTCACTCTGGCAAAGTTCTGGCAAAACATATTTTCATTGACTGAATGACATGGATACGGTCCCTTTATTTTAGATGTAGTCTGAAAACAGCTGTTTTAGGGTCCACCTGTTCACCTGTTAGTACACCAGTGACACCTTTCTTCTTCAGGACATCTTTGGTACTGCACGTTGTTTGAGCCGGGATAACCTGACGTCTTAATCGAGACAGATGAAAGTCTGAGCAGGACTGGACCTGTTCAGATTCATCACCATCGCTGACATTTTGAAGCTGCAAACATGGGATTTGAATTTTCTGCAGTTTTACAAGGTCAGGCAGCTCACCCCCCCACCCCACTGGTCCAGGGGGACACTTTCATGTATACATGTTAATGCAAGCATTACTACACTTCCCTGTGATAGATCATGCTTAGTTTGCCCATGAATGAAACCTAGCATAGATTTGCCTTCTTATATAAACAAGTCTACTAGGATCATTAGCCAACAGTAAAAATACCAAAAGGGTCCAATGTACTCCAAAAAATGTTTGTATGGTTTTACCATAGCTAAATTCTCCATGTGACTATGATCGTGTGTTATCTGATGAGCCTGAACTGCAGCTGTCTGATGACTTCTTTCACAGCTGCTGCACATCTGTTAGGAGCTGTTCACAGAAATCAGTTTTTGTTGTTTTTGCCTTGTTTCATGTAGTGTGTGTGTGTGTGTGTGTGTGTGTGTCTGTGTGCTGTAAAAACTAGACTTCGAGCAACAGAAGGAAATATTCAGTTTGCTTTTGAAATTTGTTACATTTGAGCAATAAATATGCAAATAGTGTGAGCCAGAAAGAACACCAAAGTATTCAGGTGTGACATGCTCACCCACAGATCAATGAGGAGGCGTGGACGTTTAGTGAAAACACACTGGTCAGGTTTCGTGTCTGTGTGCTGTTAGCTGTATTTTCAGTGGCGTAAAACAGACTTTTTATCTCCTTAGGATCCAGCTCAAAAGCATCTTTATTCCATCCATCCATCCATCCATCCATCCATCCTCCCTCTGCTGCTGATCTGGGTCGTGGAAGCAGCAGGCCCAGACCTTCCTAACCTTGCCACCTCCTCCTGATGGGACATGCTCTAACCACCTTAACTAGGAGGTGTTCAGAAGTCATCAGATGTCTGAAGCACTCAACTAGTTGCTCTTGATGTGGAGGATTAGTGGCTCTGCCCAGGTACCTTCTGAAGAAAGCTAATCTCAGTCTTTCGGTAACTAACCACAGCTTTTCACATCTTTAAACATTTTCTGAAACCCAAAATTAATGCAAGTAAATTCCCGCGACATTGCGACACATTGTTAGCACTGATGTAATGTTAAAGCAGGGCTTCCTTCACCGTATGAGTGACTCGTGGCTCAACAGGCTGCATGTACTGTATAATGTGTTCCCTCAGCAAACAGACACCGTCACACTTCAAGCATAGTCAAAACTGAAGTAGCTGTTATGCATAACCAGGTTATGTGTTCAGCATAAGCTACTATGGTAATCTATCCCAGGTAAGTGTCACCTTCATGACACTGAAAACACTTGAAATAATTCACTAACCCAGGAATCCTACTGTGAGTCACGCCCCTCTGGTTTCAGGATCAGGAGACATGGTTTACACGTACAAACCCCCAAACTGGATGCTTCAAAATAACCGGCGAACTTCTGTCCACATCAATGCACTCACAAAGTATGTGACACGTCACTCTGCATTCCCATACTGCACTAATATGAACAGAATTATGGAGGACCAGTGTCTTCATGCTCAACCCTCTCCAATATGAAGGTGGTGTTTTATGTGAACGTGACGAAGCAGAAAGGAAGAGGAGGGGAGAGGTGAAGGGCAAAAAGAGGTTTTAAAAAAAGCCCCCCCCCCCATGTCAGCCCCCTCGGGTGCTGGGTTGTTTCTTCTGTTTAAGACGGCGCTCGTAGCAACAGTAACTGCAGTGACTGCTGCTGCGTTCAGTCCATCGAGGTGAGCATGAACATCACCAAATGTCTCAAATCTTTTTCTTCTTTTCTCTACTCAGTTTCACACATTTTCCATTAGTCCAGTTTTCTGGTTCTTCCCCCTTTCTTCACTTCCTTTACCACTCCTCATTTCATCATTCCTTATTCTCCTTTTATTCCCTTTTCTCTATCTTCTCCCCTCCCTTTCTTCGCCAACAGACTGACAAACAGGTGGATGGATAGAAGCATCCTGTCCAATAAGGAGTCTCGGTTTGGATCACATGCCTGTGGAGGACAGTCCCAGGCCGGCTGCTTTGCTCATGCAGGGTAAACCCTGAGCTCCGGCTTTTGGGAAATCATGCGCCATCACACGGCCGTTCTCGCCCCCAAGTCCCGACGGTCCAACTCCTAACCCGCCAGCCACCGCTCCTCCTCCTGCGACCGCTATCCCGCCGAGGCTGGTGCTCATCATGGCAGCGTCGATGAGCTCCTGTAAGACGGGGACAGAGGAGACAAAAGCCTGGTAAGCACACAAAGAGTGGCACAACAAAGTCTTCATTTCAATTCGGAACGTTTTACAGATTCAGGGGAAACAAACGCCTTCATCCTGTTTCCATCAACAGCCAGTTTTTCTCTTCAGCTTCATTTACAGGTAAACTTCTTACTCTAACACCAGTATTACATCAAGCTCAGAATTCATCAGTCAAAATGTAGACATTTTCTTTCCTTCCATGACCAGATAGCAGGAAAAGCTGTTTATAGATACAAGTTCTTTGAGTCCATGTTGTTTCCTTTTATTTAATCACTTCTCATACATCAAACCTTTTTCCCATATATGCAAATTACCTCCAAAAGTATTAAAAACAATGCCAGAATGTTGGTTCTATGAAGGAGCTGCAGATCAATAGGATGTGATGTTTATGCTCCCAGCAACACTACCTGATGCCAACTCCACTGAAGTAATCACTACTCCAATACAAAACTCACATCAAAACCATCACTGACTGGAGCATCTGATTATTAATTATTGGAGGGATTTATTTTAGATCAATCTGACCACATCCACGAGCCCCTGGCTACCTCCTCCAGCTCTTCTGGGTGATTACCCAAGCATTCCCAATGCAGCTAAGCTCTTTCCAGCAGGTTCTGGGTCTGCCCCGGGCCTCCTCCAGGTAATACGTGCCCAAAGCATCTCAAGAAGCATCATTGTTAAAGGCCCACAGCACCTCAACGGGCTGCTTTTGATGTGGACAGTAGTGGCTCCACACTGAGGCTCTCCTGAACGACCAAGCTCTTCACTCTCTCTAATAAGGTGCTCAGAGGACCTTCAGTGGAAGCTCATTTCCACTGCTTGTATTTTTTTAACTCATCCTTTCGTACACTACCCACAGCTCGTGGTCATGGATGAGTGCAGGAGCATAGACTGACCAGTAAATCATAGAAACTCTATTCAACAACCAACTGTTCACAGGACAGCAGCATTAAGGGCTACATGTGTGTAATATTAAGGGCACACATGAACATCGCGGGACATCAACGGGAGCAACATAAAGAAAAATCTCCAATAAACTCAGGAATGAACTGTAGCGCCCAGCAGCAGATGCAGGTCCAGCTCCAGTGCAGAGGATTAACGAGCTCCATGTGGTTTATGACATCAGAAGGAATCAAAGCTCAACTACAGCTTTTCAACACTGTGTTTGTATTTGTGTCACAGTGGTGTGGACGTCCCAGTCTCAGGAACACATTTATCAGTTCCTGTGTATTAACCAGCCTCATGACTGTCACCTTGCTGCATGGCTGCGATGCTGTTTCTCTGTTGGAGACCTTCTTGTGTGCTGCTTAAAGGACACACATCATGCAAGATCCACTTTGTTAGCCCTTAAATACATGTTGTTGTGTACTTTGAGTGTGTAGCAGTGCAGCAAATTTAAATGCCTTCTGTCCCGGTGCTGCGTAGATATCTTTAAATTCTTTTTGGGTCATAATTTTCAGGCTGTTCAGTTTTCTCTGTTCCCTCTTACGTCTCAGTATTTGCTTCTTCTTACTTACTTCCGGCTAACCACAATGATTTCTCGAGTGATTTGTAGTCCAAGTTCAGTTATGTCGAAGTTGCAAGTAGACAAGTCCAAATGTTGGGTTGTCGGGTGGATTAACCCACGATTCCTCACATCGCCCCCCCGGCATCAGAGCCTCTTTGAAGTTCCTGTTTCTGTGCTGGTAGATAATCTTATCGCTGCTATCAAACTACAAAAATGGCTGAATGGCACGGAGTGGAACGCTTTGTGACCTGGAGGGGGGCGGGGCGTGAAATGTGTCATTCACATTTAAAGAGACCGCAGGAGTAAACGAGGGGTCTGTGGGGCTGCAATAACGAGTTCAGACCGAAGCGCTGCAGTTCTGCTTTATATAAACCACAAGGGAATGATTTACATATGAAAAGGAAGGATTTAAAGGCAGGATACGTGTCCTTTAAGTGGCAACTTGGTGGATGTTGTGGATAAGGTCAGGAGGTGTCTATAAGGGTTTTGGAATTCACTTCATTGTATTTATATAGCTCTGAACATACAGACACTCTCACTAGAGAGTTTCTTCGTTCCTGGGCTTTCTAAGCTGATTTATAGACATTTGTTCAAGTGAAGAAATAATGACACACTCTGGAAATGTTAATGCTGTTTATGGAGTTCTGACTCTGAGAAGTAAGACTTCTGGCATAAACTACAGTGCTGTGGTTGAAGCCTCCTAATCGCCTCCATGACTTGTTTCACAGCTGCAAACCCAGCTTTTGGATGAATGATGCCTTCCTCTTGAATAAGTGTGCGCTGTAATATACTGTGTGTGTATGTGTGTGTGGGTGTGTATAGAAAAACATCACCAAAAGCGATGGGAGTAGAAGTTGTTTTTCAGTAGCAGAATGAAGCGCTTTTTCCTTCAGCTGCACCTCTCAGTAAAACTAATGATGTGGATCCAGAGTTAATATCCTGTATCGGGCCTCTGAGGCTCCCACGCTCCCTCACTGTTTGCTGCAGAGCGCCGACAGTCGTCAGGCAGATTGGTACAAATAAATCCTGGGTTTATTAACTTATTGGGGCAGCTTCAGCACTTACAACACCTTGGAGCGAGTGTCCTCACGTTTGAACATCAGACATCAGCTCCCTCTTCCTTTCAGCGTGGCAGCACAAAGCAAACAGTCCGCCTCTAAACACAGAGTACTCCGGGCATGTCCCCCGTGCCTCTTCATCTCTCGCCCATGCTTCTCACTGTGATAGAGGCTTTCATTATCAAAGCAGGTCTACATATGATGTCAGCAGCACAGCAGCATCTGTCCCTGCAGAGTCAGACCATCACTGCTGCTGCCTGAGGATATTAACAGACACCTGTTAAACCCTCATGCAGCAGATCTCTGATTCTTGTGTCCTCAATATAAAAATGCCTCGTCACACAACTGTCTCAACTACAGCCCTGTTCAGCTAACACTGAGCATTTTAACCATTACTTATAGATTTGACCTGAGTTTAAGTACAAAAGGTGAGAATGTCACGAGGTGATTTTCATGTAGAAATTGAATTTAAAATAAACTGGAGTGTGAAGTAAAATGATGAAGAGCCTGAGTTAAAAGCTGGTGTTTGAAGCATTTTCTCATTTGCTAAGTACCTCTGAAGTTGAAGAAGAGCTGAGGCTGATGGGAATGTGACAAATGAGTCAAAAACTATAATAATGCTTCTAGAAGAAGTCACCAAAGTTACTCCAGTTCAACCCTGAAAATTTTGTTGCAATCCATCGATTATTTCTCTAAAAATTACAAATATCAACCAGATAGTTGAACAAAAAGAAAATGACTGCTCAAAGGTGGGAAGGCTTTGTTCTCTGGACCCTCTAATCCTTGAGGTGTCAGCATTAACCACTGCACCACTGCCCACGCTCATTCAGTGGTTGTAATCTAGAACAAAGTGATGGATGGTTTACCATCTCTGAGCAGGTTCTCACTTATCCTGTGAAATGTTTCCACTTCTGTGTGATCAGCATCAAGGTTCGGACAGATCTTAATGATGAAGAACTGTAACTAATGATCTAATGACTAATGAATTCTTTTTTAGACCTAGTTTTTCCATTACTGATGACACACAACTTTGTGTTAGAGTGGAAACAATGTGGCCACAGTTTGATTTTTTCTGATCTTTGCCGTCAGTCATGTGTTACTGCTTAGACTGAAGGAAAGATCTCGTGTGATGCGTATCGGCGTGCAGGCAGCACAAGCTTACATTGATCATTAGTAATTATGGGACAAAGGCCATTTAATGCAGAAGTAATGCAACAAATTACTTTCTTCAGGAGTAAATAACAAAAGTAATCCATTACTTAAACAAAAACTAACAAGTAACGTGCAGTGCACTACTTTTTATGAGTAAAAACTCAAACACTTACATATGGTGGGATTAGGCAGCGACAGGTGTGGATTGAAAACTTTCAGCCCACTCTCATCCCCGGGGTATTAATCAGCAGCGTTTTGTCAAAGTCGCTGCCGTGACCTCTGACACCTTGATCCGTTCAGTTATGGTATCAGTGAGAGGGGTCTGTCACTCGCATCTCCTCATTAGTCCATGTGTTGGATTATTGTTGTGAAGAGAAACCTATTCAACTACGTCCCAGTGCCTAACCCTTATCAAGTCCTCCCAGCACCTAAATCTTTTTAGCATCTAAATATAACCACATTGTTTTACCGTCTAAACCTCATCAAGTACTCGTTAGCACCTAAACCGAATCTTTGGAGTGCTTAGTCAACAAATGGAAGTGAAAGTAACAATCAACACTAACTCTAAAGTGGGACTGCAATCTTTCAAGGTACCTGTTGGTGTTAATGGTTCATAGTTAATCTAATCTAGTTGAAGCCACTAGCATGTGTGGTTTACACACAGGGTGCCCTTTGTACCCCCATGCAGCGGGTTTTAGCTTTAAGGAGGTGGGTCTGTCAGTTTTTAAGTGCAGGATGCGGCGCTGCTGTGAAGGGATATTTTATCCCAAACCACAATCTTTTCCTCAAGTTCCCCAAGTACCTTTAAGTCCTCTTAAATCTAAAGCTAACCCTGTACTTTCCAGTGCCTAAACCTAACAAGGAATTTTTAGGTGCTTAGAATTAATCAGCATGTGAAAGTTAAAGTAAAATGCTGTGCCGACACCAAAGAACTTCTTGTACATCTGATCCGGGGGGGCGGGACATCTGAGAAAAAGGCCTTATTCTATGTGCTGGGATGGGAGCCTGCTGGAGCCACAGCAGATGATCCAGCATGAAGACGACGTGCAAACAACCTTAGATTTAAGGAAATGCTGGAGTTGCAGAGACCAGAACAGCTTCACAGTCCAAATGTTTAGTTAAGTGACGATAAAACTCGCTGCAGAGTTTCAGGAGAATATGATGCAGCATTAATGGCCTAGTTTCAATCCATCATGGATCTTTCTTTATTGATTATCACTTCCATGTGAGCTCCTCTGCAGCAGGTAACCACAGTGTAACCTCTCTCTGTATGCGCCCCCATCTGCTGACTGATGAAATCCTGCATACATGTTGTGTCACTGCTGCAGAGGTTTTTAAGTCCTCCCTTTGTGCTCTGATGCACATGTGAAGGGAATACAAAAGTCCACGCAGAGAAGACCCAACACACTGGTGCCTCTGCTGTGGAAAAACGGCTCTAATGACTTGTTTGTTCCTTCTGAGCAGCCCATCAAAGTCTCAGTATAAAGCAGCCCAGTCAGTAATGAGGCGACCGCAGTTTCATCACATATGGACGCCGGCGATAAAGAGGAGCTCGAGACCCGAGTGGCAGATGAGCAGAGTTCAGCTGACGTACTTTGAAATGGCAGAAGTGTTTTTGCTCCTGCCCTGTGGCTCATGCAGAAAAGGGCAGCAGCTCATGCTCATGATTAAAAATAAAACTGAATGATAGAAGTTCGAGCTCTCTGCTGTGACAGAGATATGCACCAGCACTACGTTTATGTGAAGGAAACTTACAGCATCACTTAGCTGGATGAAGGTTATTATAGCTATGGTCTTATTATACTATACTAAAGCGGGGGGGGGACTACTGAGTTACCTGAAATAAAAATAGAAAATAGACTTTAGTGAAAATCCCTCAGCAAAAATAAAACTAACTCATCTTTCCATCGCCTCCACTCACCAGTACCTCCGTCTGTCGGGTTGTTGGCATCATATTTCTAAATCTGATGTAAAGACACAAACTCAGATCTAATCTGTGATCAAAGCCAGTTTTGTTTCAAATGACAAGCTTGAGACGGTTATTTATGTTTTTATCACATTCAGACTGAATTTTTTATGTCACTGTCACATGTGCTGCTTCAAAGTGCTGCTGTCCCGATGATGCACAGAAACACCAACACATCGGGGCTTCGCTGGCTACCTTTGCACTGTACACTTGCTTTAATCATGTTCCTGTAATGTGTGGATTTAAAACATTATTTTAATGTTTTTTTTTAAACTGACATAAAAATACAAAAGTATGTTCATACTAACAGCCATGATTGTATTTGTCTGCTTCCCCAGCTCCTGTGAACTGAGCTCACCTTCATCCTTCTCGACTCAATCCGAGATTTGTAGCAGAACTCGACCAGAGCCACCAGCATGGCCAGGCCCAGCCCACCAATCAGGATGTAGAACACTCCAGCCACGTTGCTCAGACTGAGCGCGCTCGTTTTGTCCTGTCAGCGCAGAGAAGCCGGGTTAGACACAACCAACTGTGGTGCAGAGACTCATGACATCACTATGGTTTGAACTGTACTGTAAGCAGGAGGAGGAAGAAATGATCTAAAAATCAAAGATCTAAAATCATCTAAAATCTCCAAATCCAGCTTTCTAACTAAGAGGCGTTCAGAGGCTGTGATACTGAGCAGGATGAGCAGAAGAGAAGAGATGGTGTATTTTCAGATATGAACTAACCCCTCTCTAAAAACTCTTCATCACTTTTGACTATAATAAGCACCAAATGCAAACATTTCTCTGTTATCTGGAGAAAACTCATTTCAATGTTAATGTGTTGCTCTAAGAGTCCAATTAATGCAACTAATCTTTGTTTTTTAAAATTGTGACTTTTAGCTGTTTAAATTGACCTTTTGAACTGTTTTCTTTGCTTAGGCTCTGACCTTAAATCAACCCTTGAATCTTTTTTTTGTTGTGTTTTTGCTGGTTATTCATTACTAACCATATGATTGCAGAACAAATAGATGTGACCTCTGTTCCTAATACCTCAACTAAAGAGGGGAAGTACCCCTCTAACTGACCCTCCTCTGCCTCTGATCACAGCCTTTGCCCATCCATATCTGTGGATCTGTCACATGCAGCGTCATGCACAAAAATGCAAACAGAATTGGGGAAAACAAAAAAAGAAAACACAAAACTTTTCTAGATAAACTTTTTTAAAAAGCTCACACTTGTGGTTTCACAGGTTATTCATCACCTCTGTGCTAACTACATCTGAGGACATTCCTCTACAAAACGTTTCGATCACTCTCGTTTTTGCCGTTTTCCACCCTCACATGCATCGCTTGGTTTTTGGTGGGCGTGACTTAGCTTTCTCATCCAATAACATGCAGCCTGTTAGAAAAAAGAAACAGGAGGAAACAGCGATCATAGTGGGCGGGGCCTCTCTTTAACAATAGGAAGTGTTATAAGCCTATCTCCACACTGTCATGTTGCCCTCAGCCAATCAGCTTCTGGGAAATCCTACTGAAACACACTTTAAAGAGTTCTTAAAAACAATGTTAATAATAATAAATGTTAATATAGCAGCTGATGAGTTTGATTCATTCGTTCACATTAGACTTTGTAGTTTGCATACTGATGTTCACCATTTAGCAAAGACAGTGAAAACCTGAGGTTCTCAGTACATATTTTGACCTGTTAAAACGGTCATTGTGTATTTTTGTGGTCATACCAAACACAACAACTGAAGTTCCTCTTTACGTGCTGCACTTTCTCTACTTGATGTCCAAAGCTACGCGTGCTTTAATGGTTTGGACCGGCTGAAATAAATCAAACTGCTCTACTAGATAATTAGCAAATGAATTAATAATGACAAATAAATGGATGGGTAACATCCAAATGCAGCTGTTAACGGTGAACACTGCTCTGTGCAGTAATACGTAAGACTTGTTAATCCATCAGCTCTATATTTACCAAATTTCGATTTTGGGTGTGAAAGGTTTCAACGAGGAGTCGACAAAGATCAGTTTTAGGAAATGAATCTGCATTAGTGGGCGTGTCCTGCTGCCTCTATATATTTTCATTACCATCCAAACACTCTCTCTGCAGCACTTTCAGTCTGACGTTAAAGTGTCGTTTCTCGACAGACTGATGGGCGTTTTCCCCCATTCGTTAGTCACGCTCCGTTACTCAGCAAGTTCAGAGGAAACAGGAGGTACATGACAGATTGGAGACAAAAACATCAGCATTTGTGTGTGGGAGGAGGGGGGGTAAAGCTGTGGTCAGTAGCTTCAGTTTGATCAGAGTTGGTTAGCAGCCATAAACAGAGAGAGAGGGAGCGGCAGAGAGACACTGACTGATAGAGAAAGGGAGAGAGAAAACAGGCAAATATATCTGCGTTTATAAAAATCTGACATTTTACATCTGACGTGTTGGCGGGGGAAACAAATCTGGCTTTAATCTGGCGCTTCTCTTCTGGGCCTGATTATGTCTGTCAGATGGCTGCTTCTTGCTTTTTAGAAGACAAAAAATGTCCCATAAAAAGCATCTTTTTCAAAACTCTGACACTGTACAGCCACCAGCAGAGACTAAAAATACACATGTAAAAGTGGCACCCAAAGGCGGTCGGGATGTGCGATTAAAAGTGATGTAAAAGGTCACATTTTTCAGCAGAGTCACTCGTCTGTCTGTCTGCGGCTGCTTCCACGAACTGTGCTGACCACAGAATATTCTGGAGAACAGAAGGAAGGCTGAGCAGAGAAAAGTCTCTGAAGGAATCTGATGGATTTCCACTGATATGGACTCATGAAAACCCCTTATCTCCAAAAGAAAAAAAAAAAAGGTCTGCTTTGTCAGAAATGGCTGAAGCCCCACTCGTTTGCCTCCCAATTTGCATAAATTTGTCTTTGAGCTTGAAGCAAGTTTAGTGGGAAAGAAGTTCCTGAAAAATACTCAGGAATTACGACAGCCTCTCAGTTCCAGTTAGGAGTACTAATTGGAGTCGTGGGGTTTTCACATGCTACCAGAATATTAAGATGTGTTCATGTTTTAATAAATGTATCTTTCAGTTCTTCAGAACGGTCAGCTGAGTAGCAGTGATACACTGTAAAAGCAAGAAGTTCATCAGTAAACAAGAAAAAAAATGAAAACGTGATTTTATGACCTTGGAGGAAAACTTTGTCATTTTGGGACCTGCTTTTTTGCTTAAGAGACCGTTAACGTTTAGCCTGTTTAGGCTTCAGTCACACAGGCCTGGAGACCAGTCGGTGGCCACCTGCTGCGAGGGGAAAAATGTGTCACCAACCAGTTGGTGAGTTGTTACTGGCAGCCAGTGGCTACAGTGCTGCACCAACAGCTGCAGTCATGAATGAAAGACACTGACTTGTCTGCAAACTACTCACACAGTGGTAGTGAAACTGGAAATTGAGACTATTTGTATTCAAAGTAAAAGTTGTGCCTTTTGAAATGTGTCGGCACAACTTTTACTTTGAAGGTGGGCGGCTTCGGTTTCTATGTTTTCCACAAGTAAATGGTGTTTGCAGGCAGATGAGCATCTTCCACGCAAACTACAGGCGACGGCAGCAATATGCTAGCAACCAAGGAGGTTTTCGGTACCATCTTTGTGACCCATTTAGTTTGCCATAGATTCGCAGACTGGTCTCTAGGCCTTTGTCACTGAGGCCATAGCTGGGTTCAGGACTTGAAACAAACCGCTACCCTGGCTTGGTGCAGGGGTAATAAAATCCACCTAATAAGCACTTTAGATCTCACTAACATGTTTAATCAACTGAAAACACTAAATCCAGCAGTTCTTCTGGTATAGCCGGTGAACATCTATTCCAAGACTTCCTGTTCTATCCACTGGTCATTGTTTACAAAAGTAGTTATATTTGCAAAGCTAACAAAAAGCTAAAGAGTTGCCAAAGGTTTTAGATTTTATTTTGACAAATGTTATTTTCTTTTGCTCTTCACGAGAAAGTTTTACCTGCATTATTCTATTATGACTGCAAACAGCTACAATCACACATGAGAAAGCTTGCCTTGCCTACAGATTGTTCAACAGATTTCTGTTTGATATTTAGACGTCATCTGCAGGTCAAGAAATGTTTTTTAAGAACTTACACTTTAAAAGTGTTCGTAATTTCCTTTTTCACAGTTTGTTCTAACCAAATGCAGTATCCTTGCTCCACGCTACCGTTTTAATTCAGTCAGTGTAATCTTTTTTGGATCATTTCACAAGCCACAGATATGTGACCTTAACAGCCAATAGGAGAATCACTTCCTCCAGTACAACTGGTAGTCTGAATTTTCAGAACTACTTTCATATTTTTAGAAATCTTACTATTGCTCTGTGTTTGTATCTGATGATCTGGCCACCGACGCTAAGACTACAACACCTCAACTTTTTCTTCAAAACAGCCGAGCTAAAAATCGGTTCTACAGTCTACTGTTATAGTTTAGCATAATTTAACATAAATTATTGTTAAGCTGCAGACACCCCTTATTAACACCTCAAAGTTCTCAGTAATTATTTGGAAGTTTCACATGGACAAGGTTATGCTACAGTACCAGTCTAAAGTTTGGACATGCTCACCCGTGAATTGGAGAGTGTGTCCAAACTGGGACTATATGTTACTGCTCAAGGCCAAGAAACAGCCAGAAGGCAATAACATGTTCCGTTTGTCTTTCTGTCTGCCTGGTATCTTTTTTTTTATCTCCATAAATGTTACAAGTTATTGTTTTAACCTGAACTTTAAGCTGAACTTTTTTGTTTTTAGAGTGTAGCTGCTGACGTTTGGGAATCTAATGAGGGAAAGGAACCGGATGAGGTGGATTGAGGTAGGGTGAGGTAGGGTAGGGTAGAGGGTATACCAACACATAACCTTGGGACCAGGCCAAATGACCTCAAGAACTGACCTTTCTGCCGGAGTCCTTGTGTCCACACTCCCCCTTGTCATACCACCACTTGTTTTTCAACTTGTCTAAGACGGCTTGTTCATTGAGCTTCAGTACTGCTAGGTTTACTGGGATTCTTCAAAGAACCATGAGAGGAGGGGGAGGGGGGTTGGAAATAACATAAATAACATTATGCACCTCTATGTTATCTTATGTTATTGTTCAGCTGCACAGCAACAGGGCTGCAATGACTTCAGCAGCAGTGGTGGTGGTGGCAGCAACGATTTTAGCAAACGTGGCTTTAGCAGTACAGATGCTATGGAAGGCTACAAAGAACACCTCAACAACAGAAAGAAAACCAAAAACAAAAAACAAAACAGGCACAATCACACAGAAAACTCATCTGAAAAATGTCAGCATCAAAGTGATATGCGTTAATACTCCATCTAGCTTGGTTTAGTCTGACTCCCTGTGCGCGAGATGTGTATTACTATATCACTTTGGGTAACCGGCAAGGGCTGAAAACACTCCGGGAACTTTGGGTTTTCTGAGCAAAACTGCTTCGTAAACTGTTTCAAAAAGGAAAAAAAACCCAAAACCAGATCACATACTATAAACTGCATTCTGTAGGTGAATATCTAACCAGGCTGAATAAATAACCTTTTCGGGTGTTAGATTAAATCGTGGCTATTAAATATCCAATTGATTGAAGGGGTATTTTATTAAGTTGGCTAAGTGGTTAGCCAGTTTATTGCTAGTAAGCCTGGCTTCATCTTCATGCACATACTGGATTTATATACTGAATATATACCAATCAACCATAATTTTTTAACCTTTGACAATTAAAGTGGTTACATTTCAATTTTGTTCCAGGAAACAGTCCTAGAATGTATTGACCTTACTGTTGAGGATCAAGCAAAACCACAAATGGAAATAGCATTCCCTGACCTTTCCCAGCTGGACAACATGCTCTGCCACACACTACAAAAACCAGTCCAGAAAGGCTTAAGAAACCCGATGGTCTAGGCCTACAAACTCAATCTAGCACATGTAGGACGCACATGAAGTCCAATCTATCCTGCAACTTGCAGGACACGTGCCCAACGCCATAGTCAGAACTGCTTTGGCCACTTGAGGTGGACCCACATGACATAAGGCAGGTAATTTTAATATTGGGGTGTATATTTATATTGGTAAAGCAGTCCAGTTTCAGCAACATTCACTTTAAGGACTTTCAGCAGGTAAATAAACCCTCTGTGGTTCCTCTGGTGAACATGCAGGTAGAAAAACTGATTTCCCCAAAAGGTTCTTAAGCCCCATTTGGCTATAAAGCAATTTGATCACTGTTGCTGATAAAACTGCTTGGTGCTGAGTTTTTCCATCAGAGGGCTAACCCCTAACCCTAACCCTAAAGCGGATCAGTGTTGCTGATAGCTGGTTACTATAGTAGTCATTCCAGGTGGTAATTAACTCTTTAAAGTATTTCCCACCCCATCACATGTCAGTCAGCAGTATCCTTCAGTAACACTGGTAGACACTGGTGGTTACATTTTGTACCCACTTATTTTGCTTCTCTTTGGACTGCTATTGCTACACGGTGCTGAATTTTACTGACCCTCTCTAACCACATCTTTACCAGTCTCTTATTGCATGTGTGCCCCTTCACCAACCAGTAAAAGATAAAGTCAGAAGGAAATCATCTTCTTTGATATTGACAGTACTGTACCCTATAAAATTGTCACCCAGGGTCAAGCTGCTAATGCATGAGTAGTGGCATGATGCCAACTGAGTGTGCCATCATAAAGGCAGCAGATTTGACTCCCTGGGACTTTTGTCTGCTCCATGAAATGAAATTCAAATGAACAGGTTGCTGTTTTCACATCATGCAGATGTGAAAACAGGAACCCACTAACTGAATGGGGGCTTCCAGGAAAGAAGTGTACACAGCCACTGCTACTGCCATGACTGTTAATCTTTGTTTTAGTAACGAACACCAGGACTTTGTAAAATACCCCATCAATCAGAAGGTAATAATTCCAAAAATGTCCAAGACAAAGACAGTCACAATTTTGATGGTTCTGTCATCTCCTATTTATGTGGTGAGACTAGTGATATTATAACTGAGAAAGAGGCCAAATATAAGGTTCCTGTAGAGTGTCACTGGTGCCATCCGGAGTGTTTTAGTTAGATAACAAGTCATGGGTTGTTGCCGGTTACCCTGGTGTGCCATTGCCTGTCGTTACCCGTTGGGGTTACGGTGATCTGACCTTGGAGTCCCCTCCCCCGGTGCCGCACTCTCCCTTGTCATACCACCATCTGTTTTTCAATTTGTCCAACAGGCCCTGCTCGTTCAGTTTTAACACTGCCAAGTTAACAGGGTTTCTACGAAGATGATAGTAACAATAAAGGATAAAAGGGAACTGGGTGTTAATGAGCAGACGATTGCAACAGTGAAGATAGTAACAACAATACATGTGCGTACTTATGGCAGGCATGGTATTACTGATTAATGATGCATTAAAGGACAGATTCACTGCTCTTCAGCCCAGACCTTGCTAATATGCTGTTTTCCTGTTGCATACACCACAATCCAAGTAGACCAGCCACTGACAGCTAGAGAAATATGCATATTTTGCTAAATTTTCTCAACTGGCGAGCTAAAATGTTCAGGTGATGCACACAACTGACTGCCTACCTGCCTACACTTACGATGCTCTTGCAGTCCCCGTTGAAACATTATGGATTCTGAATAGAGAAACTCTGCTGCCAAACCCAATTAAAGGTGTGATAAACATTTAAATGTAATGTCATAAATAAGCACACAAGATTAAGTGGGAAATCATTTCAGTAGTCTATAACACAAAAATCATTCAGGCTAACAAACTAAATGACACTAAGTGTCAACTTTTCACAAAGACTTCAATTTCTGTATGTATGAAATTCATGTCTGTTAGCATCTTTTCAATGGTAGCATGTCTCAAATGGTCTCACTGGTTGGGTCCCAATTTCCAAAAACGAGGCTAATCACTGGATTAATTATTGTATGAAACAATGGCCCCAGACCAATGCCAATATGGCATCAGTTTGTCCATTTAATTTTCACCATCTATGGCTCATTCTTGGCTCTGACTTGTGAATGGTTGGCGAGTTTCTCAGAACCAAAGCTTTCTGTGAGTTAAACAGCACTTTGACAGGATCTGGGTAGAAAAACAGCAAATTAATCAATTTTGACTATTGTGCTGCAAACCTTGACTTGCATTCATTTCCTGTTGATACCTGATAAATAAAGGAGGACCACCAGTCAAACATTCAGATGTAATTTGCTGCAAATTAGAACTAAGGGTAAATGTGGTAAAAATGTCTTTTAAAACATTAATTTCTTGCCATTATTCATTCCCCTACATTTTTCTGTCCCCCTTTACATACCAGACATGATCAAAACTATAGTGGCAAAAGGCAGCAGATGATGATGAGTGGTAAATGCCAGATCAATAAACAATCAATGAGCAGAAGTAACTCAGTTTGAAAGGACAACAACAGATTATGTGATGATTGCAAAAGCAGCAGAAAAGTTTCGTTCTAGAGTACATAATTAAAAAAAAATAAAACAAAATAAGATCTGTGGAAATTCAGTGTGGGTGTGTGTGTGTGGGGGGGATGTGGATTAAAAAATGTTTGTGAATCCAGATGCTCAAAGAAATCTTAAGTATCAATTACAATTTTAAGGCATCAAGAAAAACTCTTGTGCCGGGTTCAGACTTGATGATACTATATGATGGCTACTATGGCCACTGTAATCCATTAGAACCATAAAAGTCATAAATCTTCATGAGTCAAAAAAAGAAGAAAAGAGACTAAATGTCACTTCCTGATCAATATTGCTTGCTTTCTTACATGACGTGCGTAATGGGAAGGAGGCGAACTTTATGGCTTGTGTTATCTATGAGTCCACAGGATCTGCCAATTCTGCTCTTCAGTTTAATCACCTGTGCAGCTAGCCATGCAAAGCATTCAGGTAACGTGATGCTTCAAAGGACAGGGTGTGACTCACTTATCATTAGCATAAAATTGAGGTCTAGGCAGTTTTATGTAAATCGCAGGAATCCGAGGTGATGCGATGCCTCTGGAAACTCCTGAAAACTAACTGTTATCCATCTAAATAAATAAATTCTTAAATTACACCATGTTTTTACCTTCCTACGTTTGGTCAGGTTGGTGCTGTTCCTTCAGGTGTAAATACCAAATTATGGATTCAGAACGATCTCAGCTGGAATAGCATGCTGAAAGAACGAGTCCTACAACCCAGAAATGAGTGAGCACGTCACACTGCCGATTCCCTCGTCTCCAAGTCAAAGGACTTCATGAATGAGTTTTTGGTCAGATGCCTGAAATATGGACTGTGGTTAAAATGAACTTCAGAGATTTTCATGGTTTGCTCTGGAACATAAAGTACATAAGTAAATAGTCCACCCATTAATTTTGAAGCTTTTACTTGCTAACAGGTGGCTAAACATTAAACGCTGTCATTGGCTTTAGGTGGTGATGACGCTGACTTCATGAGAGCAGGAGGTTTGTTTACAGCTCCATGCCTTCTGGTGATTGTGTCTGTGATTCAAAAATCATAAAAGTGTGAATCATAAATTCATGGAGCTCATTTTGCTCAACAAAATGTGTACGTATCAGAAATCTATTTCCCACAGAGCTTATTTTATGCCCTAACTCTAAAACCTATCCAAAAAATCCATTTGGCTTTGTATCAAGGGAACCAGGGTGATGCCAACATCTGAGCCGGCCTACAAACACGTCATTCCTGCAGCGCTCTATTGAAGAAAATCACTATTTTGAGTGCCACTTGTTTAAATCCCATCAATCAGATGCTTTGAAAACTGTGAGAATTCATTTTGGAACAGATGTCTCAGAAACACAGCTAAAGTTCAGGCTCAGAAAGCAGATGAAAGGAAGTCTGATTATGGTCTGTTATGGTCGTCTGTTAGTTTGAGCGCCGGTCAACCCAAAGAGAGAGAGAGCACAGACTCCACAGAGAACTTGACAGCTCATTTTTTTTGATGTGTAAAGTTGATTATACAATATGCTCAGCATTCAAGGGGTTTAACACAACTGTGTTGCTAAGCAACTGATGACAAAAACTGAGTCTTTTATATATTTTTTTTAAATAAGGTGGTTGATTTGGTGTTTTCTGCAGCTGCATGACCACAGAATAAGAGAGCAGTGGTGAATACATGCCTCCTTCTGTAAGCAGGCTGAATGTCACTGAGTCGGTCCTACACACAGACTCTTCTTCAGGTATTAAATAGTTTGAAAACTCAAAGGGAAAAAATCCTGACATTCAGCATGTTGCTGCCTTTCTCTGACTCTGGGTTGGCTGTGAAATGCTGACGTGAGGCAGAGACAATGAGAACATGATGTTCTTTCACCGAGCGTCTGATAAAAACATGGACTGAGTCCATTCACGTATGAAACAAAGAAAAAGAACATGACTTTCAAATGCTGCTGTCAGGTAAAAGGAAACTCCACAAACTCCACCTCAGGTTCGATTTTTCAGCTCATTTTTCGCCACACGTCACTCAGGTCTCCACCATTGATACTCTCTGTGCCCGGGGTCGCTGCTCTCCTATGGGAACTACACAATGCTCATGTGGGACCCGTTCTTTGGTAACAGTAACACTTCTCACAAATGGGAATCCTGCTGTAATACAGAAACAACTAACCTCCCATCTGTGACCCAGCTCTCTTGGGGGAGTGACTCTGGGACTAAACTAGGCTCCATAATGGGAGTGATGCGATCTTGTGCAGACCACACCCAAGAGCGCTGAACCTCACACCTACAAACTCCACTTCACACACAGGGACTCAGCTCTTCTAGAGGACTGATGCACCTCAGATCTCCAGTGTGTAACGTTCTTCATGTGTGAGGGATCGTGCTCTCCTGCTGGAGTGACACACCTCATATCTAAGGATAATGCCACAGGACTCTGTTACACTGGGAGTGACAAACCTCCTACCAAAGAACCTCACTTTCTAACATGAGTGACGCTCTTCATGCATGCGTTCTCCTACGGGAGTTATGCACATCTAAGCTCATGCTCTCCAGCAAGCTGGCCATGCCCAACATTCAATAATGTCAGTAATGTTAACCTTTCACCTGTGACCTGCTCTCTAACATTAAGGATATTTTCCAAGCACAGGAGCTCCACTCTAATACAGAAATAATACACCTTATATCGGGCTTGCATCACGCAGGCATCTTGCTTTCTCGTGGTGGTCACACCCCTCTAACAGGACCGTCAAACTCGTGCACAGAAATGCTGCTCTGTGATGGGAGTGACTATCCTTACTCCTGGGAACAGGATGAGAGGTGACAAGTCTTCAGAGACAAACATGGCTGAACAGAAGAACGAGGCTCATCAAAGGGTTTCTCTTAAATGACTGTTTTACCTGACAGCAGCAATGCTCAAAGACCGATCGATAGACACAGAATGAGATCAATGTTGTTAGTCTTAGATGTCAGGGTTCTGGTGAATGCAGAGGCAGAGAGACAGGCGGGTAGGAAGTCAGACAGGCATAACTGATGACAACAGACAGCAAAAAGGCCGACAGGGCAGCATCAGGCAGACAACCACAGAAACTGACAAAGACAAACAAAAGGAGAGAGACAAGACAGACAAAAAGACAGATTAAGAGACAGACAGACACACACACACACACAGACACACACAGACAGTAAACAAGTCTAAAACCCTGGAAGACTGTTTTCTGGGGGTGGATTAGTTTTCATATGCCAATCATGTATACAGATTTTGACATTTGTTTGTCATCTCTAAAACCTGGATCTGCTCTGATAATGTCAACCAAACATCAGGTTTCTGGGAAAATGGCACGCAGGTTCATGTTTGAACCAGCACTCTGTGCAGAAGTCCGACCAAGTCATTGTTTTTCAAGTCTGTGCAGCCTCAGGTCCAAAGAGTAAATTATAAGGCAATTCCACTGATTGCATAACGCCATTACAGCCATTTATTTCATTTCTCTGCTCTTTAATGCTTCTACTTAGCCATATTTCAGAGTCAAACACTGACATTTCAGCTCCACGATATGTATCAGAAGCTCATAAAATATATACATTTCAATGATTAAAGCAGAAGCTCGTGACCTTTTTGGTTTGTGACCCCATCAATAAGATATCTGAAAGTTGTTAGCAGCTCCATGAAGAAGCCGTTTCTCTGCTTGCATTGTTTCGTTTAAATGGCCGTGCAAGGTTCAAAGAGGATAAATTACGAACACAAGCAAAAGGTAAAAGTTCCCTACTCTCCAATTAATCATTTCACAAGCCCTCAGATTAATCTTGTGATCCTCTAAGCAGGGGCGAACCCTCGATAAGCAGCTCACTTTATACAAACTAATTAAAAGTAGCTCCAAATTGAGAAGCTGACAGAAAATCACTTGTGCGCTCAAAGAGTCAGCAAAGTATAAATAAATCACGAAGTGGACATATACTGCAAGTTCTTCCACTTCTCATAAACTTTATGTATTTTGCTCTGACAACTGTTTTATTATCGTGGCATTCCTTAGATACGTACAGCACGTCTACATCTGCACGTCAAACAGACAAAAGCAGCTCTGTAAGTTTGTAGTTCAGCTCTAAAAGACATTTTTATTTTTCTCAGTGGCTCTTGATTTAGCTTGGAAACTATTTTTAAAGTCATACATAACAACTGCACTTATCTCTAATTTATTTGTAACTTATGCTAAATGTTGCTAATACTTAGAAACCTGCATTTATATGAACTATAGATGCTGCCAGCCACACATCAGAGGAGACTGCACAGACTGAAAGTATCAGATTTGTAATAGTAGTAATTTGTATTTATCGCAATATTACCAAAACCCTGATATATAGTGCATATCTTTTGAAAAGTACACCCCAGTATAATATTTTGGCATGCAGTGGCCTAACTTCCCCACAAAAAGCAGACAGAACAAGAAGCCGACATTAATCCCACACAGACCATCCTCTGTCTGGAGATTCAGAGTGTACCTGAGAGGTGATCCTTTGGGCGTGGCCACTCCATAGCCTTTAGAGTCCAGGTTGCCTCCTACTTTCATGGTGTCGCAGGGCTTCCTCTGCTCAATGTACTCATTCATAGAGGACTCTAGCAGGTAGGCGTACTTCCCTTTGGACTTTCTGACTCGAATCACACCCTCACTGGTGCTCTTGACAAACACTGACGGGTCTGCGCTCCGCATGTATGACCACATCTTCTCAAACACCGCAATCTTTGACCGCTGAAGTAGGAGAAGATAGTAACTACATGTTACTGTGCATGTAGAACAACATTATCCCTCAGACTGCTGCCTTTGACTGGAACTTGTACACTTCTAGTAATGTGTCCTCACCCTGAAGAACTCCTTAGTGGAGCCTCCGTCCAGGGTACCATAGGCAATCTCTGTCTGCTTGGCTAGGTCCTCTGCACTCTCTATGGGGGACACCATCCTCTCTACAGTGAGGAAGGCTGCCAGGTTGGCTGTGTAGGAGGAGATGATGATGAGGGTGAAAAACCACCAAACTCCTCCAACAATTCGACCTGAGAGAGACCTGAAGAAGACAAGATAACAAGGAAGGAAAAGAGAAACTGTTCATTTCAGACACATCAGGCAGGGTTAAGGGAGTGCACTGAGGGTATTTCAGGGTCACTCTTATTTTCTCCAATCAGATTTACTGGGATTAAACAAGCAACAAAGTTGAATACTAGGTGACTCTGCACAAAATGCAATAATACCTGAATGTGCTTCCACCTCACTCTGTTATCAGCAAACAACATTCTTAATTCTTCCAGTTATGCAGATGATACACAACTGGTGTCTCCTAATAACATTAGCTCTTTACATTAAAATCACAGTAACTTTTTACATTGAAATACTTAAAGAATGGGTGGGAATGACGATAACCTCCACGTGGTCCATCCTGGGAGTACTTTGAACTTCAAAGGAAACTAATCATTGTCAAGGATTGCGGGCTGACAACTGCATTATTGTAGGTGGTAAAAGGATAAACCCTCAGCCCACTTCAATATGTCTAACCTTTGAAAGAAATGCTAACCACTAGAACTTGCAACTGGTACCCTGAACAGGTACCAATTGGACAGGCTTTATCAAAGACAGATCCATCTCCAAGAAAACTCACCCAGTCTTCAACCAGATGTACTCTGCCAACAGAAAACCACATCCCTTCTGAGAGATGCTCGTGAATATGGGAACACAGATCTCAACTCTGATCACAAGCTTGTCTTCACCAGGCTCTGCATCAACAATATCCGCCTTGTGTACAAATGTCATCCCAAGAATGCAGCTCAAACCACAACCAATATTGAAAACCTAAACAGTGACCATACTATTCAACAAGCATACAAAGCCACTTTGACAAAGTAAGACAGCACAACTGACCCAAATAAACAACTGCTCTGTCTGCTAGACAGCGTGAAGACAGCAGCCCTCAAGTCTGCTGGTAAAACATGAACAAGAAACCAAGTGACCCTGTGGTGCTGACCTAACCCAGAAGCAGAAAGACGGTTTCAGGTGCAGTTCAGACTGGGAAAATGAACCACTCAAACCTTTCACCGGTGAAGCCAGACCACTGAAAAAAGCAGTAACTGAGGAAGTGTTGTCATCACCATTTCAGCACTGCACAATGGTCATGCATTGATAACACAACAGTGAACTGTTCGAGCAGGCAAAAGACATAGCGGGAGGACCCATCACTCACATCATCAACACAAGCCAATAGAAATCCTGATCACCTTGCCAAAACCAAACAACAATTTATATCATATCTTAGAGCTAAGATACCACTGAAGAAAAAACTATGCCTGTAAAATGCATACTGTGTAACTATTATGCTGTACAACTGCAACAGCTGGTCTGCCCAAAAAGCAAATCTCAGTAAGCCGGATGCACGCCATCGGAAACACCTGAGGACCATCACAGGACACTACTGGCCAAAAAGCCTAATTTCAAACAAGGCCCTGTACAAGATGTGAAATAGTGAACCCCTGTCCATCAAGGTCAAGAGGCTAAAATGGTCTATGCTTGGTCATGCTCTATGTATGGACACCACCACAGCGAGCTTTAATGTTTGCAGTTGATAGCAGCAACAAGTCCCAAAGCTGCTGGCACTGCACCAGTCTGTTGGAGCTTATTCACACGGACATAAAGAAAGCTGAACTGGGCCCCTTTTGGACTCTTTCACACCTCGAAGGGTTCAGGGACCTAGCAGCAGATCGGACAAGATGGTGTACTGTCACAAAGGGTTAATCGTGGCCATGATATGCCACTTAGGCTACTGTTGCAGCAGAAACAGTAATCATCATCATCATCATCAATAACTTAAAGAATATCAGCTTCAGGACGTGACAGAACTACTTGCAGTTTAACATATGAAAGAACATACTGTGTAAAAGCTCTGAAGCAGAAACTCTCTACCAGTATAAGTAACAATTTAATATAATATAAATCTTTCGTGGCCCAAAGGTAAAGCTGACAATTTAATGGTAGATCAGTGTTCTGTCCCAGAGTCACAGCCACAAGCTGCCCAAAAGCTCAAACAAAAGTTCAGTCACTGGCAGGCAATAGCCTGCCTTTAGCTCGCCACATATACCATGGAGCTGATCACATGACATGACTGGTCCCCAGCACTTGGACTGCAAACAGAAATGCTTCTGGTGGGAATGTCATTAAATTATAGAAAAACACAGTTTTTGCAACCACTTCTAGTCTTAAATATTTATTTTTCCTCTTTTTTTTAATCAAAACAGAAGAACATGTTAACTACAGACACTGGTTTGGTAGAATGTTTATGGTGCTGAAAGGTTAATTCCACTGGACAAACCTGAAAATCCCAAGACTACTACAGCTGTCATAAAGGTTTGAAAATCATACAACAGTCGAATAGTTCCCAGTAAATGCTGAACAGCATAATCACAGTCATATACAGGAGTATGAAAGTTATCCAAAGCTTACAGTTACTAAGGAGATTAAACTATCACTTAACTATTCCACCCATATCTACTGAATATTGACCACTTATCCAATATTTGGGAATATTTTTTATCTTGTTTTACCATTTCCCCATTAGCCATTTCCACTTAAACTCAGCAGATTCACCCAGTTACTAGTTCCTGGTTGGATCCCCTTTTGCCTTCAGAACTGGTTTAATTCCTTGGGGAATGTTTCTGGCACCTTGTTGAATCTATGCCACAGAGATTTTGGTCTATATTGTCGTCACACAGTTGCTGCAGATTTGTCGGCTGCACATCCAAGATGTGAACCTCTTGTTTCACCACATCTCAAAGGTGCTCGATTGGATCGAGATCTGGTGATTGGAGGCCACCTGAGTACAGGGAACTCACTTTTGTGTTCAAGACAGCAGTTTGAGATAACATGTGACATGGCACATTGTCCTGCTGGAAGCAGCCATCAGAAGATGGGTACGCTGTGGTCACACAGGGATGGACATGGTCAGTAACAATGTTTAGACTGTGTCATTTAAATGATACATATTTGGTGCAAGGTCTTCCAAGAAAATTTCCCCACACCATTATGTTACAATGTTGTTTATACCCAATTCTGACCCTGCCATCTGAAACTAAAGCCATCTGAGCTAAAAATTTTAAGTTATCAGACCAGGCAATGATTTTCCAGTTTTGCTGAGCCCACGCAAACTGTGACACCAGTGTGGTCTCTTGCTTTCGAACCATCTGGTTCAAGGTTCAATGAGTTGTGCATTCAGAGATGCTCTTCTGCAGACTGTCTGTATCAAGTGGTTATGTAAATTACTGTTGCCTTCCTATCAGCTTGAAGCAGTCTAGCCATTTTCTCCTGACCTCTGCCAGGAACAACGGATTTACCAGAGAACTGCTTCTTACTGGATATGCTCCTCTTTTCTGGACCACTCTCTGTAAACCCTAGAGATGGCTGTGTGGGAAAATCTCAGCAGATCTGCAGTTTGTGGTTGTTGACAGACAGGCTGTTCTGGCACTAACAACCACGCCAAAGTTCAAAGTTACTTAGAACATCTTTCTTCCCCACTTCAATGCACAGCTTCAACTTCAGCAGGTTGTCTTTACCATGTCTGCATTCCTAAATGCACTGTGTTGCTCCCTTGTGATTGGCTGATTAGATATTTATGTTAATGAGCAGCTAAACAGGCGTACCTAATGATGTCACCAATTAATGTGTTTGCCAACTATGTTCAAGCATTCTCAGTCACCACAGTTAAAGCTTTCTTTATTTATACTTTTTTATGCTTTAATCAAATTGCCATTTCACACTAGCTGAGCTACGTATGATTTATATTCATAAACCTTCTTTCACATATTATCTGTGTGCATAGTGCTGACTCATAACTGGGATCAAAAACAGGCACTGTGTGTAACACTACGCTTGACTACCTGTCAGAATTATACACATACTGACATACAAACAAATACTCCAGCTTCAACATGAGGATCACAGATCACAGTCTGGCACAAAAATTCAGGTCAGATGTTTCTCTCTCTCTCTCTGTGTGACTGTGGTACCCATCACCTTCAGAACAAACATGAAAGAAGAGGAGGGAGGAGGTGCAGGAAGGAGTCACAGGTTAGTTCACAGCTGAAAGTCAACACAGGTGGCTCTTTAAAAATCTCTGAGACACATGGATACATGTTTGCATGGTTCAGATGAAAAATAAACACAGTGACAAAAGTAAAATCATAAAAAGAATGTGTATCAGGACTTGGACAAGCCATTTGATTACATCCCTTTGAATGTTCCCTGGGTGGATGCCTCAGAAGTATGGTATATCTGGCCCACTGTTACAGGCTGTACAACCATGGTGAGAGCTTAGCCCAGCTGCTCTTCATTTACAATAAAAGCTAAAGTAGTTTGGGCATCTGGTTAGAATGCCTCCCTCGAACCTCATAAGTGAGGTGTTTTGAGCATGTCCTACTGGGAAAAGGCCCCTGTGCAGTCCAAGATTACATCTGTAGCGCTGTTTGGAAATGCCTCAACGGCCCCCCAGAAGACCTGGAGGAGGTGGCTGGGGAGAGGGATGTCTGGATATGTTTGCTTAGATAGCTGCCTCCGCAACCCAGATAAGCAGCAGAAGGTGGATAGATGGATGGAACATGATTAAATATGATATAGTTCAAAGATACAGAAGGGGAAAACTCCTTTTAAACCTAATCTTAAAAGTCACCAACACTTGGAAGCATCAGGTTTACACACACACACACATATATATATATATATATATATATATATATATATTAATTACAAGTGGTGTTTGGAACATTTTGGCTAACAAAAATAATTCCAGACATTTTCCTACATTTGAAGCCAAACGTTGAGCCGTGTTTGCAGAATCAGACAGCATGTGGACAGGTGTCCTACCTGGGAGAAATGTCACAGCCCTGCTGCATAAAGGCCCCGAGTGAGAACCACAGAGAATTAAAGATCCCAAAGTCATTGGTGTATTCTGGAGTCTCCTTTTCCTTCTGCTGGTTCTGGCCCTGAGCCTGGGAGAACCCTTACAGAGTAAAAGAACAGAAACTATGAAGGTCCAGTTTCTGCACATACAAGAATAAACATAATGAAGCTGTTGAGATACCTGAGGAGTGGGCGTGTTCTGTGGATGAAGACGGCTGAGCTTGTCGCGAAGAACAGGGAACAGTTTCATCTTCATCATCAGACTCCTCACCGTTCCATTCATAAGGACTGAATCGACTCACCTGTTTAAAAATATATTATCAGTTTAAAGTATTATCAATTTAACAGTAAATGTAACTTAAAGAATTAGACCTTACTTGACTCTTAATTTCCTCTAACGCCCTTTGGAGTCATTTTCACAGTATGTGAAACACTCTAGACTAATTTTGCACAAAAATCCAACTTATGCTTACTCTGCAGTGCTTTGCTTCAGTGCCCATCTCCACTCCTAACATCAACAGGGAGCAACACTCGCAAACCTTAGCTTAGAAATCCATTATTCACTTACATCTGACCAACTCCCAGCACAACACAGATTTCACACGAGAACATCCAAAGTTGCTCTAGAAGCAAGCGTCACCACTCAGCAGCCATCTTGAAACACCTGGGTAATTATTTTGAAGCAGTACTGAAACTAACTTTAATGGCCATTGAGACATTAAAAAAATTGCATGTATATACACAGGATTCTCGTGGTGTCAAACCAGATACTTACTCTGGATGGCATTACTTTGGCCTCCAGTAACACTGTGAGAAATCTTGGAGTCATTTTTGACCAGGATATGTCCTTCAATGCACATATTAAACAAATATCGGCCACATCATATGCAGAAAGCAGAGAGGAGATTCTGAGGCCACCAAGCTGGAAGTTGTCCATCACTTGGCTATCCCAAGAAATCCTGTCCCTAAAAATTCTGAACAGAATCAGTGACAAAGGGCAGCCCTGGCAGAGTCCAACACCCACAGGAAATGAGTCAGACATATGGCTGGCAATGCAGACCAAGCTCTTGCTATGGTTGTACAGGGACTGAATGGCCTGCATCAATGGGCCAGACACCCCATACTCCTGCAGCACCCCCCACAGGACACCCCAAGGGGTGCAGTTGAATGATTTCTGCAAGTTCACAAATCACATGTAGACTGAATGGGTAAACTCCCATGCACACTTGAATAGCCTAAAGAGGATAAAGAGCTGGTCCAACGTTCAACGACCAGGACAAAAAACATGCACTGTTCCTCCTGAATTCGAGGTTTGACTAGCGGACAGACCCTCCTTTCCAGCACCCTGGCATAGACCTTCCTGGGGAGACTGAGGAGTGTGATCCACGATAGTTGGAGCACACCTTCCAGTCCCCCTTCTTAAAGATGGGGACCACCACCACAGTCTGTCAATCCAGTGGCACTACCCCAGATCTCCACACAACGTTGCAGAGGTGTGTCAACCAAGACAGCCCTACAACAGCCCTACAACATCCAGAGGCTTCAGGAACTCAGTGCGAATCTTGTTCACCTTGTTCGCACCACTTTGCTCTCCTGAGCTGCCTGATGGTTTGCCAGAATCACTTCAAGGGTGTCCAAAAGTCTTTTTCCATGGCCTGACTGAACTCCTCCCACACCCGAGTTCTTGTTTCAACCACCACCCGAGCCACGTTCTGCTTGGCCTCCCGGTACCTGTCAGCTGCCTCCAGAATCCCACAGGCTAACCAAGCCTGACAGGACTCCTTCAGCTTGATGGCTCCCTTCATCTCCAGTGTCCACCATCTGGTTTGGGGATTACCACTATGACAGGCACCAACCACCTTGCAGGTGCAGGTCTGAGGTGCAGCAACCTCAACAACGAAGGTGCAGAACATTCGGACTCAATGTCCTCAACCGCTTTTGGAATGCTGTCAAAGCTCTGCCGTAGGTGGTGATCAGTTGACAGTTCCGCTCCTCTTTTCAACCGAGTGTCCCAAACATACAGCCGTCGATCTGATGATATGATTACAAAATGGACCATCGACCTGTGACCTAGGGTGTCCTGGTGCCACGTGCACTTATGGACATCCTTATGTTTGAACATGGTCTTCGCTATGGACAAACTGTGGTTTGCACAGAAGTCCAATAACAAGACACCATTTGAATTGAGATCAGGTAGGCTGCTCCTCCCAGTCACACCCAGGCCTTCTTTTAACTAATGTTGGAGTTCTTTAGATAAGGAAAGCTATCTAGCTTAAAGAAGGTCAGCAACAGTGGGGCTTAGTCAGCTGTCTTTTTTTATAGCTACCACTGTTTGCCTAGCAAGCCATCTAACACACCCAAATGCTGAAAGGATTTTGTAAGCTCAACTATCCAAGCTCCCAGGGCTCATCGGGCCATCAGCAAACGTTACGTATTAACCATCAGCAGATTCTTGCCTGTCAATGTTATTGCTTGAACTCATATCCAAATGGAAATATCTAGTAAATTACTTTGCCAACTAAAAAGATTCTGATACTATCAATGTTGATTTAATTACATGCCATCATTTATTTCTCACCAACAATAAATGGTGTCGTGGAACTGAGCACTTTTTACAATAATGACCAACACAGTGTTAAGGACATTGTGTAATTTCGTTTCTCCAACAATCAACAGTCTTTTGGGGATAGATTTGGACAGAAAGGGAAAAACCATCTAAAGACTTCTAACCAGGTAACTGGACAACTTATGGATACAATTTAAGATGAAGATGTTTTCCTTTATAGATATTCTAATGTGTGTGTGCAGGGAATCTTTAAATAATTAAACATGGAAACTGAAAGATCCTACAGGAGATTTCTCATGTGTTGCATGCCATAGTCTGCCCCATCTTACCAGGAAGAGCACCACACTGACTCCGATGTAGGCAAAAACGATGCACATCCAGATCTCGTAGGCCAGCGGGTCAAGGAAAGAGAAGACGCCCGGTTTGGACTTGGTGGGTTTCTTGATCATGATGGAGATTCCCAGAGACATGAAGGGTTTTGTAAAATCGATCACCTGCTCTCGCACCAGCGTGATGGTCAGTGGGGCGACCGCCATGTCCGCCTTCTGCAGGAGGAGATACACAGGGGCTTTCAGTCTCTACAAATACCCTGTTTTTACCCACTAAAGCCAGCAGACAAACATCTGAAGATCTGCTTGTTTGAGCTCAGATAAGCCTTTTTTTTCTCAATTTCCTCATCATCTCTGTTCATCAAAAAAACCCAAAAGAACCCACACATTTGTTAACACTGTGTAACTTCCCAAAAAACATTTTTTGGGAAGTTACACACTGTATTACTGCAATTTTTATTGATCTTTGAATCTAAACACATGGTGTTAACAGCAATCCCACTGACAATCTACAGCACACATTTTTGTTTATAGTGGAGGCTAATAGTTTAGCCAAAAGATGACAGTCTTCTGGACTAAAATCATGCCCTACAAACGAACTCACCTTTCTCACCACAGATTTAGTTAAACTCACGTCATCAGATGATTAATTGTGCACATGGTTGCCTGGATATAAACAGAAAACCATCTGCAGGTGCTGAAATCATGAGTCAGCACCTCCAAGTGCGATGAACTGAAAAGGCCAAAGCTTTTGTTTTACCAATCTATCTACAGGACCAGTCAAAAGTTTGGACACACTTATGCAGAATGGGTGAGTGTGTCCAAACCTTTGACAGGTACTGTACGTTCTAAACCTTATCGATGGTCATAAGGTCTGGGAAATGACCAAAAGAATAAGTCTGCAAATACATGCAGCCAAAATAAGTTTCCTCCATAAGGTGGCTGGGCTCAGCCTTAAGAATGGAGCTCAGAGTACAGCCACTGAGCCTCCACTTTGAAAGGATCCAGGTGAGTTGGTTCAAGTATCTGGTTAGGATGCTTCATGGGCACCTCCTTTTGGACGTTTTCCAGCTGAGAGGAGATCCTGGGGTAGACCCAGAAATGACCAGAGAGATTATATATCATATGTGGCCTGAGAACACCTTGGGGTCCCTCAGGAGGAACTGGGAAGTGTTACCGTGAAAACAAAAGATAATTAATAGTAGGCCCAATTATAGCCAATGGCTTGATGGCTCAAGGCCAATAAAATAGTATGTTGGGCAGCCAGCGCTTGCTAGATTTTAATTTGTGACAGTCTTTTCACCTGTCACAGTTCCACTGTCAAAGCAAAGTGTCTAAAGCAGCCCTCACTAGCAAACAGTATATTACAAAGATCCTGTTCTTAGCAGCAAGAAGGTCACACTGGTGGTCGAGTGCTTCCCTCACATCACCCTCTATATTCTTAAGATTAGGCTTAAAACTTTCCTTTTTGATCAAGCTTATAGTTAGGGCTGGATCAGATGAACCCTGAACCCTCCCTTAGTTATGCTGCTATAGGCCTAGGCTGCTGGGGGGTTCCCATAATGCACTCTGTTTCTTTTCATTCACCTTATTTACTTGTTTATACTTCACTCTGTATTTAATCATTATTATTAATCTCTGCCTCTCTTCCACAGCATGTCTTTTGTCCTGTCTCTCTCCCCTCAGCCCCAGATGACTGCCCCTCCCTGAGTCTGGTTCTGCTTGAGGTTTCTTCCTGTTAAAAGGAAGTTTTTCCTTCCCACCGTCGCCAAATACTTGCTCATAGAGGGTCATTCTGACTGTTGGGTTTTCTCTGTATTATTGTAGGGTCTTTACCCACAATACAAAGCACCTTGAGGCGACTGTTTGTTGTGATTTGGTGCTATATAAATAAAATTGAATTGAACTGAATGTATGCAAATAAAAAAGTGTTACAAGATTCAGCCCAGGCAGCAGTGAATTCATGGACGAGCTTTGCTGCTGTGAAGAGGGCTGAACCCAGGGAGAGTGAAAGCAATCATTTTTCTAGAGTCAGCAGCAGCAGCGCTTGTTACTGTGATCACAATCAGAACCATCACAGGTAAAAATCTGAATCTTTTATCAAACCATCTGTTCGACAAGCTTAAATGTGAAGAAAATAAGCTTTTGAGCTGCTCCATTCACCATCACCCTATTTTACACAGCAACAACAAAACTACATTAAGAAGTCAAAACAAAATTGAAACAAAGTGCCTGCATGCATCCTGTGCCTGTGTTCGTATAGCAGAGTTACCTGCAGTATCAAAGGGTACATCCAAAAGAAGGCACAGCAAATTATTTTGTTGATTTACTCATTAATATAAAATTATCAGTGAATTAAGCTATATATAAATGAAGCCCTAATTAATCAACTCACTAGATAATTTAAAAAAACAACTTCACCAGGGCCAAGTAAAATTCAGGGGTGCGTCAGAGCATGTCATTCTGCTGACACAAAAACTCACTAGACGTACCAAATGTGGATTAATACACCTCTGAAACTAGTCCCTAAGCAAATTTTCTTTGCTTCAGGACCATTTAGAGAATATTAGCTTATTTTGATTTTGATGGCAGCAACACGTCTTAAAAAAACCTGAAGGCTGGAAGAGTCAGTGGTAAAAAAAAGATCAAAAACAGCTGAAGGAACATTTGGCCTGGAAACAGGTCAGTAACATGATTGGGTTTAAAAAGAGCATCTCAGAGAGGAGGAGTTTCTCAGAAGTCAAGCTGGGCGGAGGTTCACCAATCCTAAAAGAACTGCCTAGAAATTGTGGAAAATTTTCCAAAATTATGAAGACAGTGAATATTTCATCATCTGCAGTACATAATATGATCAAAAAAATTTATAAAAAATTGATATTGGATGGCTGTGATCTTCGGGCCCTCGGGCAGCGCTGCATTACAAACACACCTGATTGTGTCATGGAAATCACTGCATGGGCTCAGGAACACGTCCGGAAATGTGTCTGTGCGCACAGGTCACCTCCACACGTGCAGGTCACGGCTCCATCGTGCAAACACGAAGCCACATGTGAACATGATCCAGAAACTCGGCCAAAGCTCATTCATAACTGTCACGTCGGGAGGAGCTGCGGTGCGGCGAGGAAGGAGGCAGGACACCAAAAACAGAACTCCGGGAACACAGGGTTTATTAAACTGAAGGGGAACAAAAACACACATGAACTCCCCCCGGGAAATGCACGGGTTGGGAGGAGACCAGGGAAACCAGGAAACACGAGGGAAAGACACAGGGACCACAGTGAGGAACTACCACTACGAACGAACACAACTGGGGATAACCACGAAATGACACGACAAGGAACGGAAGAAAACTGAGGGCTTAAGAATACATGAGGGCAATCGGGGCAAGAGAAAACAGCTGGGGAACACAGGTGAAGCAAATCAGGAAAACAACAGGGGGAAGCAAAGTCAGACACGAGACATGGGGAACACAGGACTATCAAAATAAAACAGGAAGGGACAGGACCAGGAACACGCAGAAACATCAGGGACCAGAGAAACAAGGAAACAAAACAGAAAACACTGGGCCACAGGCCCAGGACCATGACAATAACTGCACTGAGGCAGTTCTGTCACACGAATCCAAATCTCATCTTCTTCTTGGAAAACAAGGACACCACGTCTTCCTCACTAAAGGCTTGCTAACTCACATGCTGGGTCTATTCCGACAGCATGGCTTCACAGCAGAAGAGGCCGGGTTAGAGCGTTATGAGATGGAAAATGAGAAAAAGCAGGTCCAGCAGATGCTCAGTTCCCAGATTTTTATGGATGGTTGTTAAAAGAAGGGGGGGTGCTCCACAGTGGGGAACACCGCCCGTTTGGGGGATTATTTTTTTTTATGTGTTTGAATAAAATATGAGTTTATGAGATTTGCAAATCAGTGGCTTTGATTTTTATTTATTATTTCATACATCATCCCAACTTTGTTGGAACTGGCTTTGTATGAAGTTCCTGAGCCTTTGGTAAATGTGAGGCTTTTAAAGATTAATGCTCGGTCCGTCCAACAGGCCGAACGCTCAGAGATGCAAACACAAATCTGAAGGTATTGAAGGATGTGCTAATGCACCGCTGGCTTGTTAAAAATGAGATAAATCATGGAGAAACTAAAAACATTTGAACTCTGATGGACAAATCGGAGGCTGAGCTCTGGTCACACTCACCCCGTACACCAGCTCTCCCACCATGCCATTCCACATCTTCGTGTCCGGGTCTCTGGCGCCGTATTTGCCGTCGCCCACCAGCTGCAGGCTGTACGTGAAGCCGACGTGTTTGGCGATCTCTGCGGCGAGCTCAGCACAGTAACCTTCATATTTATCATTCCCCTCAAACTGCTCGTGGTTCTTCTTCAGCATCATGTAGGGAGCTTCCTGTGAGGAGACAGACGGTGTCAACGTCACTGCTGCGCTATACTCGAGTATGTTCAGTTTAGAGCTGTGATTATTTTGCATCACGCTTCGCTAGTAATCCGCGTCTTGTTGTTCTTGTTGTTGTGTGGCTGTTTTTTGAGGAATGTGTGAGAAAACCTCCTGAACGAACTTCCTCTTCTCTAGTTTACAGACTCTGCAGCAGCACCTCGGTGGGCGAGTATGGACCAGTTTCACGGCCAGTGTGTTAGCTCTGTTCCTGCTGGCTGAATCCTACCACTGAATATTGGCCCAGTCACAGCGAAGAGGCTGTGGTTTGGGTCCCATTCAGAGTTTGTGTTTTTGGCAGATTTTCACTCACACTTGTTAGATTTACTCACTGAAACCACCTGCTCAGGTCAGGGAAAAGAATGTGGTTGCAGTTAAATATGAATCTTCATACATATAAACCCTTCCTAGTGAAAAATGTTGAGACACAGACCCATGTCACTGCCACAGGGCACCTCGTTAGTAACTGAGACACACCAGCGGCTTTGATTAAACACAACCATTTTACACCTTGGTGACGGTGTTGTCATTGTGTTTGCTGTCAAGTTTTGCCTGAATATGGATTTTTTCAGTTGTTCTGGCACATGCACGGCAGGCATCTACTCGCTCCCACCGGCTGTGCGAACCACGAAGCCCAATCAGACAGCTTTATTTACACCCTACACATCACATTTGTCAGTGACACATTACGATTTCAGCAGCCAGAGCCTGACCGTCAGCAGGTAACAGAGGCAATGATCAGCAGTCAGGTTCTACCTGTCTGTTATTACAGACCTTTATGACTGTGTGAGGCTGGAGCCTGAGGTCTGCATTGTTAACTGCTCCATATGTGACAGCGCATGTCAGACACACCATGTAATAAATTACTTTCAACAGGGAGTAAGTAACATAATACTTTTTGTGAAAGTCATGCGTTAGTAAATTGTGTAATGGTCTTGCCTTCGCAGTCTTACCAGGATGGTGGTGACGGTGTAGGTTTTGTTCTGCACGATGTAGATCTCCTGCATCGGCTTGTAGATGGCGGTGTTCACGTAGCCTCTCTTCTCGTTCCAGAAGCCGATCTGGACACAAAAGTGCAGCGTTGGACCAAAAGCTCCACACTTTCAGCATAACTGTTATTATCATCATTACTGCATATCCTGAACTCTAAACCTTCCTGCTTATTCTAACTGCTTCCTGCTATCTGCTACTGCTTTGAAACTTAACCTTACCTGCTGTAACAAAGGAACTCTGGGATGAATAAAGTTTATTTACTTTATTATGACACTTTAATACACGGTGATTAGCGTTGTAGTACTCGAGACCGGTCTCGGACCCTAAAAGTCTTGGTCTGGTCTCGGTCTCGGGTTAAGTGGTCTTGACTACAACACTGGCGGTGTCCCACTTAAACTGACAGAGTTCAGTAAAGTGGGACAGCAGAAGATGGAACAGCGCTCACGCACATAAATATTTTTTATGTATGAAAGACATTAAGTAACTTTATGCAAAAAACAAAAAGTCTACCACACTCTCACTACTACTAGCTCAAGTACAAGTACACTACTACTATGAAGAACAACAATAATAACATTATTATTATTTCCAGTGTTACCGGGGTGAGGAGGAACTCTTATTGTATGGTAACCTGAACATAGTTTCTTTGGTTTATTGGTTAGAACATGTTTGTTTTGGATCTTCTCCTCCAGTTTCAAAGCTCCTGGCAGTGATGTGGTCCATGTGAGGCTACCAGAGGTCACTGCATGTTTGGGCCACCTCAGATTCACCAAGGCTCTGTCCCCTTTCTCAGAAACAGATTGTGAGGTAACCCTGCAGTACTGCAGTACTCCCAAACCTCCTAACTGTGTAATCCAAACATCCAGCATCTCTTCTCATGCAGCTCAGCCTCTGACCCGTCCTTGTGACTTCCTGGTCATTTTGCATCATGCAGTGGTTATCTTCGGTCATTTTTTCATTTGTCTTCAGTTCCGTCTTTTGTGGCTTTCACCGCTTTGTGCCAATCAAAGCCAGCCTGATAATCTTAATAAAACCAGTCAAAGGAACTGGTTCTCAACCAAATCTCTATAACAAGCTGCACACGTGAGAAATTGTCCCAGATTCACAATGACTGGCAAGAAAACACGAGTTTTCTTTTTCGCCTCAGTCTACAGTCACGCTTTCAGTCTGCTCAGTCGAGACTTTCAGAATCAAACTCGGCCAAGTCTGATTCTTTAATTTACTCCAGATCTGTGTGAAGTGTTTTTGTGTGAAGTACTTCATATCAGACACTCTGAGGTTACCTCCTGTCCTCAATCAGAAACATGCAGCCAGGATACAAGAGGAAGGTTTCATGGTTTCTGGGTTTGGTGAGATGTTTGGGGTGGTACTTTGATCCAGTCTGTGCAAGAAGGGTGGCCTAACTGTGTGTGTGTGTGTGTGTGTGTCTGTGTAGCGTGTGTCTGTGTGTGTGTGAGTGTGACTGGGTGGATGAGACTTGCAGCAGAAAGCGCTCCGAGAGCTCAGCTGAGTAGAAGGGCGCAACATCAGTACCGGTCCATTTCCCATCGGATCATCCTGCCTCGTTTCCGTCTCTTTTGGTTGTTCTGAGTCATCTTGTGTTTGTTCTCAGTAGCTGTGTGTACGTATCTGCTCATATTCACTGTCCATTCAGTTCAGTTAGCTGTGTGTCTGCCATCTGTTTGGTCTCTTTGTGTGTGGTTTGCTCTTTTTGGCTTTTATTAACATTGTTTTCATCACCCTGAAGGATTCTTGAGTCATTCTGTGTATAGTTACACTATATTCATTTTGTGTCTCTTTTGTTGGTTTGTATCTTTCTTTTTTTTTGTATTGAGTCATTCGGTGTCTTTTTGATGTTGTCAACTATCTGGATGTGTTTTTTCCCCTCGTACCTCCACAGGCTGACAAACTTTAAAATGTCCTGCTTGAGTCTTGGTGTCTTATAAACTACAAAGTAAGCAGAGCCGAGCAAGTCATTGCAGTGATAAGTCATCCTGTAATCTCTGCTTGATGGAGTTTAATAGAAAGCTGAGAGTCGGCAGGTTTCTGCACCAACCGGGCGCTGCAGAGGCTGATTTCACTGATTATCGCAGCTTTAATCTGAGGACAGGGAGCTAATTACTGCAAGGAGCTGATGCAGGGAAAACCTGTCGACTCTCCGCCGAGCGCAACTCCACACAAAACTCGACCGAACTGAACAAAACAACAAGCAGCAGGAGCAGCACCTTCCTGGGCTCGGTCTGGCTCAGCTCCATCACAGTCAGGGTGTAGTTGGATCGATGTCCCCGCTCATCAAACTGGACGTGACCCGTCAGCCCCTCCAGACGAACCTGCACACACACAGAGATGAAGTCAGGATTTCAGAAGCGGAGGCGCTGCAGCATTGATGGAGGGAACCCATTATTTCTGCTTTTAACACTTACATTGATTTTAAAATTCCTCTGTGTTTAAAGTGCTTCACGCTCCGTTTGTCTGACATGTTTTTCGATCTACAAACTAGGACATTTCTGGGACATTTCAGGACAAAACTTTCATTTTTCATTTCCTCTGCTCTGCTGGAACCGTCTGAGGATGTGAGAACAGCTCAGAGTTAATATTTACCTCCTCGGAGGAACTGAAAATATTGGTGTTTTTAAAGAGGGCAGATTCTGCTCATTTATTCCACCTTATTTTTATTCTTGGACTTGATCCTCGCACGTGATTCACAGTTCAAAATAATCCTTCTTTATCTCATACTGGCCTTGGTTTTAGCTCCTCCCTCTTTAAGCAGACTTTTGCTGATTGGCTTTCAGATTATTCACAGGCAAAAGCCAAAGCTTAATTATTATTATTACAAATCACAGTATAGCAAGTACATTTGTTAAAATCCTGCCCCCTGTTGGTGAAATTCTGAAAAGAGTACCTGCTGCATTCCAGCAGTTTTTGTTTGATTTTGATCGTTCAGATGTTGTAAATCTATTTCACTGGTTTAATCGATCTCATGTCTCTTCAGCCTCGGTCTCCAGATGTCTTGCGATGTCAGCACTGCACCTAAATCGCAGCAAAGCTTTGGCTGTGAGTAAATAACAGCGTACCTGCTGCAGGGCTCTCTGGATGTCGATGCCCTGGCCCCACGGAGCAGGCGGGTTGGCCAGACACTCCCCAGCGTTGCCACGGCGAGAGATGTCGATCCGCTGTCGCCGCAGATTCTGGAAAGCCGTTGCCATGACGCTGACACCGTCGTAGGTCAGAGCTCCTGTGTACTGAGCGGGCAGAGACGGGATGGATAAAATCCTGACCTTGTTTATGGATTTATTGGTGACTCAATGAGATAAACTTTTCCTTTAAAGGACACATATCCTGCTTTTAAATCCTTCCCTTTCATATATAAATCATTCCCTTGTGGTCGATATAAAGTAGAACTGCAATGCTTTGGTCTGAATTCCTCCTTATTGCAGCTCCACAGACCCCACTTTGACCCCTTTTCTAACACCCGTCTCAGAGCAGCTCGTTTTGGTGCGGTCTCTTTAAATGTGAATGAGACATTTCATGCCCCGCCCCCCTCCAGGTCGCAGAGCATTCCACTCCACCCTTTCAGCCATTTTTGTAGTTTGATAGCAGCGACGCGATTGGCTAGCGGCAGAGAAACTTTTTATTCACAACATGACTGAAGTAAACAAAGCCTGGACACAGGAGTTAGCTAACAGCAGCATCAAGAATGTACCTGAATCCAAACACAAAGCCAAATAAAGTTATTCGAAACATGCAGTACAGTTTTATCCTCAAGGAGCTAAAAGCTAGCACACAGCGCTAACAGCAGAAGGCTCAATGCTACTACTATCAAAACAATGCCCAGGACGTCATATCAACACAGAATTCATGTCTAAAATAAAGTTTGTTGCCATTGTAGCGTTATTTGGAGCTCACTGCTTTGCTGTGCCGTGGTTTCTGTAGAGAGAAGGAACTGACCCTCAATCAGAGGAAGTTTTTCGTTTAATCCCTCTTTATACTGCCGGAGGTTGCTGAAACACTCGTCCTTGAAGTGCTTCGTGCAAACACGGAGGATTTTCCCACTGATGGAGGTACATTTCCCACAGAGTGTCCCCCCGTTGACTCCAGGAGAGAGCTGTGATCAATTTAAGCACTTCGAAGAGGCTCTGATGCCGGGGGGTGATGTCAGGAATCGTGTGGGTTATTACACCCAACAACCGAACATTTTGACTTACCAACATACAACTTCAGCATAATCGCTGTGCGAAAAAAAAAAAAAGGCAGATTCACAGATTGGTTAGCTGGATGTCCACGCCCTTGTTTAGCAGTTCCACAGCAAATACTGTGACGTCAGAGGACAGAAAACGTCACAGGGACTAAAAATATGACCCAAAAAGAATATAAAGATATCTACGCAGCACCGGGACAGAATGCATTCAAATTTCCTGCACTGCTACACACTCAAAGTACACAACAACATGTATTTAAGGGCTAACAAAGTGGATTTTGCATGATGTGTGTCCTTTAAACACAGGAGTGTTTTTTTCTTCCCATAAATACATTTAAAATAGAAGAATAGAAGAATTACAATAAAAGGGTGGATGGAAAAGTGTGTGTGTGTGTGTGTGTGTGTGTGATGTGTGTGTACCCTGAGCCTCCTGCGAGCCAGTTTGAGGTCTTTGCTGTCGAAGTCCTGCCAGTTCTGATTGATCTTCTGCACAGCTGGATCGGACCGATTCACCAGCTGGAAGCCCGTCACGTTCGGTCCGAGCTTCTGAAACTCTGTAACGTTCAGGTCCAAGAAGCCCTGACACACACACACACACACACACACACACACACACACACAATGGTTCCTTCCAGGAAATAGTCTCACCCTGCCCCCACTGCATCCCTTTTCTCATGTTATTAATAGGAATAAAAACGTAACAGAGCCGAGCTGTTGCATGTTTCTTCATTACAGAAAAACCGAAGCAGCACCACAGACTAACAACAGCGAGCGCTTTCGCGTCTCTGGGAAGTTTGTGCACACTGTGAAAGTTTGTGTTCTCGTCCTCGGTGTGAGTCCTGTGTGCGTGAGCCGAGCTCAAACTCACCAGATTGGCCAGGATGTAGTGGTAGTTCTTCAAGTTCCTCTTCTGAGCAGCAATCTGAGCGAGAGCGAGAGCCACAGTAAATGATATGCTAATTACATTTTTCTGATGTTTCTAATGATGATAAAAAGCAACCATCACACATTCATCACAATCATCTGTACGTGTGTGCGTTTGTGTGTGCGTCCTCTCCAACAGCTGCTAATTGGAAGACTCAGCTGCTCTTTGAGGAATTAATTGCCCGTCTTTGCCATCAGGAAGAGTTGGAAAGAAAGGGAGAAGCTCTCCACAGATTCATGACTCAACTGACAGATGACAGGAAGGAAGGAAGATGGAGAGAAAAGAGAGTGTTTATGAAGAGGAGGAGGAAGAAGCAGGTGTTGTTTAACACCTTCCTCTCAGGTCCAGCTTTTAATGAGCGACAGTTGACGAGCGTTCACTAACAGCTGGTCTGCAGCGCTCAGCGTTCTGGAGGAGGAAGGGAGGACAACGTCCCTCCTCTTCACCTCCTCCTCTCCCTCTTTTCCTGATGTTCATTCAAACTAAACTAATTTAGCTGACAATAATTTTTCATATTATTCTGACTGAACACTTAATGGTTATCATAATAAATGTATACAAAGCAATAGAAAGGGACAGCATTTCACAAGTTTACAGTCAAAGAATCTGTAGATTAAACCTGCAGCGACCTGAGAGGCACAAGCAAGACCTGCAGTTCCTCTAATGTCCACTGGAGGCTCCAGCAGTGAGTCAGTGCCCATAGACTCACATGATAAAATGTACCACTTTACAGCACAAACACACACATTAACAGCCTGATACACAAAGTGGTTCACCTCTTTAATGGCATTAAAGCTTTAAGTTTGCATTATTAGGGGCGTGGCCTCTTTGACAGGTGGATGCTACTGTAGCTGCTCGTTGTCTGCTAGGCTCCACCTCAGCTAACTGGACCTCTGGACTGTGTTTGTGCTGCTGGAGCCTTTTGGAGCATTTTTAATGCAATTATGTGACAAATAATGTCACAATGTCTGCTTTAATTAGCAGGTAAATGCATCTCTTATGGAAGCAGCTGAGCAGAAAACTTCTGCGTGAAGTCTTTAAACGCTGCCAGCATCAGTCAACAGTCCCCAGATCAAGCTAATTCTTCATTCCTAGATAAAGAGGCCAGGTTTCTCACTTAGTTAGGAAGCAGCAGCAGCGCTCTGTCCTCTGCTCTGATCTCGAGAGCTGCCCTCACTCTGAGGGTTAGGACTGACACATTTTAATATGACGTCAGTGTTTTATTGTCGTTTTTATGATGTTTTATGTATTTTCCTTTTGTTGTCCGTTTTAAAGTCCCCACTTTGTCCGGGCTGTCGAGCGGTCTGAGGTTCCCATCAGACTGTAATGTTCTCCTGACATTTGCCACACAAAAAAAGAACTGAACAGTTTTTTAACTGTGAGCCATCAAGCTTCCATCTGAACTCACCGTCACCATCCACCTGAGACTTCACCCACATCCAGCTGAACTAAATGAGCCAAACCGAGCACCACCTGATCAGTTCAGCCAAACTAAACCGTGAAGCTGAAGCCAACAGCTTCATCTCACACGTCCAACAAGCCACCTGATGCTTGAGTCTCGTTCAGCCAGCTGGAGATCAGCAGGAAGAGGAGTTTCCCAAACGACGGCAGGTTTCTGGCCAGAGTTCTGGCTCCTCGGCTCTCTCCTTTCATTCCTCTTTCCTCTCGGTACAAACTGATTCGAGCAGAAACCAAGAGTTCCTGCTTCTTCCTGAAGGTTTTAGCTTCTCTGTTCCTCTGTTATCAGAGTTCTGTTGAAACATGGACAGTGAAACAGCTGAGACTGAAGATGAAAACACTGAGCAGGAAGTCCGGCTGCTCTGAACACCGAGAGGCACAAACGAAGAAAATGTGATGAGAGCACAAACAAACTGCTCACTTCAAGCTTCATAGTTTCGTTCTTGTACTCTACGAGAGCAGCTCTGCATGAATCCCATAATAATCCTTATTTGTCTCATACTGGGCCCTTCAGGTCATTCTGCGTGGAACAGGCTGTGTTAGCCTTAAGCAGCTTTCCTCCGATTGGCTGCCGGCAGCAGGTGGTTGGGATGAGAGCTGTGAGGTATACGACGTCATCAGCTCAGTGTGTGACATCAGATATCACAGCTCATGGGGGAAACTGTAAAAACACTGGCGCCATAAACTGGGGAGCATTAATTAATGATGCAGCTGATGTGACTGAGCTCTCGGTCACATGACCTCAGGTTACAGTTACGTACAAACGTATTCCACAGATAAAGAGGACGCTTGTTCGTGTAGCAGCCAACAGTGTGAACACAGGAAGTACAACTGCACTTCACATCATCTGCTGGCTCACAGCTGACTCAGCTTCCTGAGGGAGGATCAGACTGACATCAGATCAGTGCGCCCCTAATAAAGTATGATGTCATAAAAGTCAATAACCTCAGAATCATTAGTGAGTGTTTGAGGGAACAATTAGGAACAAAATAAACAGGATCCTCCGCGGACAGTGGCTCCCACCTTTCCTGTAACCGCCTGTGAGGATGATCATGGTTTCAATAAACTGCATCACTTTAATGTTTCTGACACAGAGGGACAGAAGCAGCATCCATGTTCGATTGTTTCTGATATTCACTGGAGAAAACCTCCAAATATCACCGTGCGGGATACGTGGCTGCTCGCGGGGAAGCTCGCGTTCCAGCCGTGGTTCTGTTAAATCGGTTCCTAATAGAGAAGGTTCTTCTAGCACCTCAGTGATTGTTGGAGAACTTTTCAGACTCTGGTCTGAGTGCAGTGGGTCCCGACTCTGTGATCATCATCACTGCCTCTTCCACAGTACCAGCACAATGATGGAAGTTTTTAGAGGAGCTCAAATGTGTTTAATATCTCCTGTGTTAGGGGTCAGGGGTCACATTTGGTTGATTTTATGCTGAATGATCAAAAAAGCATAATTATTTATAAAAACTGAATTCTCTCTATGGGCAGGAATTACAGGCACTGCAGCCAAAACTGGCATCTCAAAGCCTCCCTGGAAAATCTTTGTGCCCTGTTAGGCGGCTCTTCAGCATTCCCACACATACGCACCAGCTGGTGGGACAATAACTGCCGTGGAAGTGAAAATCAGAAGATGCTTTCATGTGGATCACTGGAAACATCACAGGAGCGCGGGTACTAGCTTACAGTGAAAACACACAAAACCGCCCTCTCAGGGTTCCCACTCCCCTCCCGTTCTTTAAGAACTCAAAGATCCAAGCCTCGGTCTTCACCTGTGGACACCTTCCATACAAACACCCCCTTCAGGTTCACACTTGTCTGTTGTGTTCTGACATCGTCTGTTCAGGCTCTACTGTCGCACTAACACTGGCTCTAATAGGCTCTTAACAGCTGGCAGACAACAGCAGCTTCCCAGAGGGAGCCGAGGGGATGAAAAGAAGCACAGTGACGGAGCCAAGCCGAGCTGAGCCAAGCCAAAACCGTGCCAAGTCTCAGGGAAAAAAGCCATGTTGTGTGGTGAGTTTTAGTCATGCAGAGTGGCACCTAATCCTCTGATTCCTCTCCTAACAGCAGACGGGTTGTTTGGCTTTTTAAAGCCTGTTATCTGTTGAATATTCCAAACAGTAACTGTCATTAAATTTAATACATGAGCTCTAATTAATCTTTGGCTGCCATCTGGTTATTACTTTCTGCACCCCGCTGCACCGTCCTGCATATTAAATGTTTCTTTTTTATACACAATCAGTGTCAGCTCATCAGAGCTGCATTGTTCCGTTCACTCTCACTCTCTCTGCAGCGCCCCCTGCTGTGCAGATCTAGGCAGCGAGGCTTTGCTCACACATCAAACGAGTTTCTCATTAACCAAAACTGAGCTCTGTGTCACCTCAGGAGGACACATTTGTAACTGCTGCTGCTATTCTGCCATTGAAGGGGAAACCATACGGCTTCTCCTGATCTTCAAGTTCAATAATGAAGTTGGTGTAAACAATCCCTGTGAGCCAAAACACTCCGTTTCATACAGCCGTTCCCACTCTTGGATCTGTATGATGTCATAGAGGGGATATCCCTACTATGGCGCCTGAGGGGCACCCAATCAAAAGGATGTTGGCTTAAAGGGTGGGGGGAACTAAAAGGGCTTGTTTCAGACTGAGGGTGAACTGGGGGGTGCACCACGGCCCTGTATCAGGTAAAGGATCATTTTGAACTAGAAATCATGCAAAGCTGCTTTAATGGATCCTGGAATAAAACTCCGGAGCTGGAAATGAACAAATGAAAACATTTCAGAAAAAATGACGTTCACATGTTGTTCGACAGACAGGATGGCGCCCGTATGCAGCTCGACTTCCTGCTCTCGTCTCCTGTGGTTTGTATAGCATTATATTTTGCCTCATCAAGCCTGTCAACCGTGTCTTGGCTGTCAATCAATATCAATATGATCGGCACACGTTATTCTGCATAAAGGAACATGCTTAGGAGGATGTCTGTGATACCTGGGCCAGGTATGAGTTTTTCCCTCCAAATTTTGTATGCACCACGTCATCACCTGAATACCTGCTGCTAGCAAAACGCCAAGGCGGGAGAAGAGCTGGTGCCCGGACCAGGCTGAGGAAACGGCGAGGGCAAATATGGTTGAGCGGGTCCGCTCCATTTGGTGAGGACAAGCGGTGCCTCTGGCTGGTACCAGTTTACGAGCTGGTCCTGGCCTGTCCGTCATCGCCGTCCCCTGCGTCGCCACCCTTGTGACACTCTGACTGGACATGCCCGACTCGACTAGCACGGCGCCCCACACCGCGTGAGTGGATCCTATGAGCCGTCACCTGCCAGGAGAGGTATGTGGGCAGCACCCGTTTTCCATCATGACGTCCAACAGTCCAGCGCGCATCTGTGGCTGAGTGCCCAAAGCCAACACGGATCGCTCTGCTGAACGCTCGCTCTATAGCCAATAAAGCTTTTATTTTACTGGATTTTACAGTGGCTTGCAAAAGTATTCATACCCCTTCAACTTTTCCATATTTTGTCACATTACAACCACAAACATAAATATATTATATAAATATATTTCACTGGAATTTAATGTGAAAGACCAACACAAAGTGGTATACAATTGTGAAGTGGAAAGAAAATATTTTGTACAAATAAAAAACTGAAAAGTGAGGTGTGCAAAAGTATTGAGCCCCCCTGTCTATAGTTCAGATGACTCAGCACATTTACTGGTGGTTAGCGTGTGGACCGAGCATGAGGAAACATAGACGGGGTTTATATTTTTGTTAGAGAGACAGGTATTAACCAGATACCTAATTTAGTCTGCACGGAGGGATGGTGTAGTCGTAGATGTGAGAACAACTTTGAAGGGTTCCCACGTTTAGCGGCCACTTTTCTTCCACACTGTTTGCAAACGGGATACCCATCCTCACGTACGTTTGGTGGGTATCCGAAGCAGTCCCACACTGCTGAGTTTAGTTTAGCTTTTCTTTAGGAGGATGGAGACTGGTTAAATCTGTCGCCATTGTCACCGCTGTGTGCCACTGACCAAGGGGCAGCCGAGACTGGTTACCGCTGCAACCCTAGGTCCAACACTTAAGAAAGGCCATACCTTAGATCTCGTTTTCTCCTTTGGTCTTAACATTGACCAGCTGAGAGTTGTAGATGTTCACATCACTGACCGCTGCCGTGTCTATTGTAATTTGTCTTTTAATCTCAACAGTCGTCCTCATAAACTGAGGTCCCAAAGGCGAATTATCAATCAAGCTGCTGTTGAGAAATTCTCAATATTATTTGAGCCCAACTGTTTTGTTAGCTGCAGTGATGCAGATTCTTTTGCCCTGTCTTTTAATAGCCATTGGCTGTCTGTCTTAAATGAGGGTGCTCCTTCCAAAAACCTTCACCCTTGGATGAATGAGGACATCATGTTGTTTAGGAGATCTTGTCGTAAGGTGGAGCGTTTATGGAAATCAAGAAAACTTGAAGTCCACAGACTACATTTAAAGGAACTGATCTCATCACTAAATGAAATGATCAAACAGGCCAGATCTGCATATTTTTCTAATCTTGTGAATATGAACAAGAAAAATCCAAAAGTCTTGTTTGATACCATTAATAACTTGGTTTCACCCTCAGCTCCACTTGTGCCTGCATTCACAAACTGCAACAGATTTTTAAACTTTGTTGTGAGAAAGGTCAATGATATCAGGGCAAGTGTAAAGCCACCTCCAGGGGGCATCGCTACTGTTGGCTCTACAGCACGCTTCTGGTCCTCTTTTACTTCTGTCACTTTGGATTGAAACTGATTAAACCCATATGTTGTCAACTTGATTAAAAATTCTCTTTCAGCTGGGTCAGTTCCATGCTTTTTAAAACAAGTAGCATTAAGTCCTATTTTGAAAAAGCCCAATTTGGACCCTACTGAGCTAAGCAACTACAGGCCAATATCAAAACTGCCTTTTCTTGCTAAAGTTGTGGAGCAGGTAGTGGCTGGACAGCTGAATACTTCCTTGGAACGTAATAATATCCTTGATAAGTTTCAGCCTGGTTTTCATAAGATGCACTCCACTGAGACTGCCTTGTTAAAAGTCTCTAATGACATACTGATGGCTGCAGTGCAGTGTACTGGCTCTACTGGATTAGTCATCAGCTTTTGACACAGTTGACCACAAAATTCTGTTGCATCGACTGCAGAATGAGATAGGAATTTCTGGAACTGTTCTTAAGTGGTTTTCTTCCTATCTGAGTGTAGCAGAAGGGATATTAATTACCTGGCCACTAGGGTTAGGAGGCCATAGTATAAAGGGTGGTGGCCACCTGAGCATTACAATCTTGCTTCCTGTCACGCACACCTTCGAGTTCTCATTCATGCATTTTCTCCTAGCTGTAGCAGGTAAGGGAAGTGTTTGCGTTGTCGCTGCTTCGGTTTTTCTCGTGCTGTTGCTGATCGATACCTCATGTTACAGAACGTGCTGGTGGATACCTTGTTAGAAACCCTCCAGCCATAAACTTCCAGTATAGTATGTATTCCTTTTTTATCATGTATTTGAATCCATTCTGTATTAAGCTGATATAGGTTGTAGCTAGGGTAGCCCCGTACTGGCCATTCCTTTTCAATCAGGCAATTGACTGGTACGTAGCTTTGTGGTTTTTTTACGCTCTGGGTTTTATGCCGGTCACTATTCTAATATCTTTTTTTTTTATTGTCTGTTTTAGGGAGTTTGGGCCTGGGTAGGCGGCGTGTCACTTATCACGGCACTGCCATTGTGACTCCGGACTACACTGCAGAGTGCTGCTGCTTTGCCTGCCCCCTTTCTTGTAAAAGTGTTTTATTTATTCGTATCCATTCACGCTGTTCGTACTGCTGTTACGATAACTTTGGTGTCGTGACTGTAATAAGAGAAAAGGACGTCCCCATTCTGAGTCTGTGTGATAGTCGGTTTTCTGTTTCATGCATAACTGACTTTGGTTTCAGGGCGACACTGAAGGGTCTCTAACACTACTGGTATATGCTACTATATACGCTATGGTATATGCTACTATATATGCTATGGTATATGCTACTACTTTTTCTATAACTTGACAACATCTCTGTCTGAAGTAAAACAAACCTGAATGCCTTTTTCTTGGTAACTGATATACATGTTGAAAGTAGATTTCCCTGGGTGAAATTCCCAGACTAAGAAACTGGAGCTCCAATCCCTTACACTGTCATCCTTCAGTCATTTACCTTACTCACATTAAATCCATGTAGCCATTGCCACATGAGCAACAGAACCTTTTCGATATTTGCAAATAACATAATGTCCAAAGTCACTTTCCTTTTTGCATGGTGTTCCTCAGGGTTCAGTCCTAGGCCCCATTTTGTTCCTTTTATACATCAGCTCCCTTGGTAAGATCATCAGTAGCGTTAATAAGGTGTCTTACCATTTGTATGCTGATGACATTCAACTGTACTGTTCCTTCAGTGATTCAGAAGTACACAAGCTTGCTGACTTACTTAACTGTGTCTCTTGTATTAAGGACTGTCTAGCTAAGACTGGAACCCTGATCATTGCTCCGGATCAGAAAGTTTTGTGGGTCAAACAACATCTTGGTTCTCTGGGCTCCTCCTCCCAGCCCAGCCCCAGAAACCTTGGTGTTCTGTTTGACCACTCAGTGTCTCTGCACAGACATTCAAGACTTCTGGTAAAAAGTTGCTTTTATCATTTGAGGAATATTTCTAAACGGAGTGCAATGTTATCCAAATCTGACCTGGAGATGATTAGTCACGCCTTTATTTTCTTTTGTTTAGATTATTGTAACTCTATTTTTACTTGTTTTAATAAATCTGTTGTCACTCATCTCCAGTCAGTCCAGAACGCTGCAGCAAGGATTTTGACAGGAACCAACAGAAGGGCACAAATCACACCAGTTTTATCCTCTCTACATTGGCTACCTGTCAAATTTGGAATTGATTTTAAAAATTTAGTCTTGACTTTTAGAGCTTTTAATGGACAGGACCCCACCCAATACATCACCGAAATGCTGACCCCTTTTTCTTCAAGCCGCACACTTCTGTCTTCGGCCCAGAACCTCCTGAAGGTCCCTAAGACCCAGTTTAAAACTCGGGGTGACCTGTCCTTTCAGGCAGTAGCCCCCAGGCTGTGGAATACCCTGCCCTTGTCTCTCCGTGTGGCCGACTCTGTTGATTCCTTTAAAAAGCTGCTTAAGACGCTTTTATTCAGACAAGGTTTTAGTTAAATGTTCTTCTTTTTGTTTTTATCAGCTATTTGTATCTATTTTACTTGCACTTTGTAAAGCACTTGGTGATTTTAAGAGGAAAAGTCCAGCTGGTGAAGAGCCAGAGTGATAGAAACCAATGGAGAGAGCTTGGAGACTTGAGAAGGCTCCAAAGGAACATTCAGCTGGCTGTATTTCCACAAGATGAGGAAGAAACAAAAGCTGCCCAGTTATTAGTCCTGCCACTCAGCAGCTATTTGGGAAGTTATTTAAAAGAAGCTTTATAAATGAATGCAGAGGGAGCCGTCAATCCCTGCACTCTCCTAACTGTGCATCCAGTTCAGGGTTGCAGGACTTTTGTGGAGAGCAGAACTTCATGTATCCAATCACAAGTCAAATTTATTCAAGCAAACAAAAACAAACACCCACAAGGTTTAGCACTAAGTTTACTAAAGGTTACGTAATCACCATCTCTGGCTTCTCCCACCAGACCACAGAATAAATGTGGATGCCAGGCTACGCTCATTTAAAGCGGGCCGTCAGGAGTATTGGGCAGTAATCGCTGATACGCAGTCAGAGCGAGTCCACTGGTGTTTTGTCTGTAATTAGTGGTTTTGGTTTCGGTGCTTTACCAGGTTGAGGATGGAGTTGAGGCGTTCCAGCTCGCAGTCGATGATGATCTGGAAGTCCTTCTTGTAGTCCAGGTCAGCCAGCAGCTTGATGAAGGCCGCCTCTGTCAGAGCGTCCAAGTTAACGGAGGTGACCTGCCAACTCCGCTCCGCCGCGGTGTCCAGAATCCTCTGCAGCACCGCCAACCCTGAGGGAGACCAAAGCAGGACAGGAACCACGTCAGCCACAAAGACGTGATGATACGACTTCCTTTAACTTTATCAGAGTGAATTTGATTCTTCTCGTTCTTGTTTTACTCTGGGAAGTGTGGGATGTTTTTAATAAGATCTGTATCTGTTAACCACTTTATTAAGCTTACCTGTGCATTAGTTCCCACCTGACACAGTCACAGTGCACGCACAGGTGGACTGAAGGAAGCCCCGGTCAGCAGCTTTCATCAACATTGAGCTCTTTTTAAGCTGGATCTCAGATCCTTCAGTTCACTGTTATCAACATCATTCAGCTATGATCAGCAAACTCTCAACCATAACAGCTGATTTCCTAATGTCACCTTCAGTCTGCTACTGTTAGCCTCATTTAACAGCCCTTCACCTCTCAGTGACCACCGCTGTTTATCCATCACATTTAGCCAACACTGTTCCTTTATCCATACTTTCATCTATGTCAAGTGTCAAGCTGCCATATTTTAGTAACTAACACATTTTTGACATTTTAGCCATTTGTGCTATAATGATAGTATTATTATTACAGCATGTATGCAAGGTAGCAAGGTACAGCCTTAAAATAATAATAATCACTCCATAGTTATAGCTCATAGTTTCCAACATTTTATTGATAAGTTTAGAAAGCTATTTCCACTGTGTCTGCATTATGTTTAGCTAACAATGTCGACTGCTCAGCCATAACTCTGACATTTATCAGCCAACAGCTAGAAAATCATATATCATTTTTGTTTTTTACTTTTTGACCTATACTGATGTATTATTCGGGTTCTTTCTGTTTTTGGCACGGTTTCACGTGCTTTTCCATTACGTTTAGCTAACTTAACCTTTCAGCTCAAAGCTGATCACAACATCAGCACCGTGGTGTCTGCTGCCCACTGCAGTGAGGAGTGCTCGGACCTCTACAGGAGAACCCAAACAGCCTCTTCACAAACCAATGGCACAACAGAGAAGAGCCACCTCGACAGGACAAGACTCAGCTGTACATATGCATCTGAAGGTCAAAGGTCACTCTTTGAGGATGCCAATGTTCACATTTTGGAAGGGAAGACAGATGTTTGAAAGAGGGGTTAAAGAAGCACCTATGTCCACTGTGAACAACCGTTGTTGAACAGAGGAGTGGATACGTCACCAACTCCCCCCCCCCTTACAGTGCTGTCCTGAGCTCCCTCCCCAGGCACCTCAACCCCCATTCACACCTTTGTTCAGGTCACATGATACAATGGAGCGAAGTCCTAAACTGGTTTCATCTGAAACCACCGACTGTAACGATCCACGCCTCCTTTCTCACCTTGGCACATGGGATTATGCATGTGAAGGACACAACCACCTCCAGGGGACCACGCCCACTGGGGTTTAAATACCTGGGTCTCTCCACCTTTGTTTTGAGAACTGAAGAAGCCTTTGGGATGAGGTGAAGCATCTTCAAGAAACAAAAAGAAGTCCAGTCGCCTTTATTCAGAGTACCTGTTGGGGTATTTCCTGCCGGTTGGGAATCACTACATGAGAGGTTTTCTTGTCTAAAAAGAAAGAAACTAATTTCAGTCTCAGCACTTTCAGAGCTGTCACCTGAAAACATTTGAACCGCTGATTACCTGACTGACTTTAACCATTTTAAATCAGAGCGCCATGATATAAACCTGCCAAGGTAATAAGGCTTAAATATTTCACAAGCACAGAGAAGGAGGAGACATTACAATAGGACATAATTAAGACTAACAGGCTTGTAACATATTTTAGAGCAAGGTTTATAAGTGTGAAAGAAACTATCATGGGAAGTGTTGGCAGAAATGTCAGTGGGAGGCTTTAGTGAGTACTTGCTTTGAGTGAGTGGGCGCTATAATCGCTGAGTCACTTGTTTTAAATCTTATCAGCCCCTTGAATGCATCTTATTTGTTATCTGTGCCATATGTACTGCTGGTAGGTGGCATTCTCTGCCTGCAGGCCATTATCAGAGCATTCAGTGACGACTGCTCAGCCAGCTGAAAGGAAGTGTGTGTGTGTGGGGGGGGGGCATTGTTTACACTCATTGTCCATTCAGTTTAGCCACCAAGATTCAATTCAGTTCCATTTATTTATAGAACACCACCTCACCGTACAAACTGCATCTACTAGAACATCTAAGCTGGTCAGATTGGTGGTTACTGGATTATTAGAAGGTGATTTACTGATGATGGAATATCCTGATGCCACAGTTAGGAGGTCTTTTCCTGTAATTATAAGATATCGTGTTTAAGACTGTTGAATACAATATGTGTTATATAAGCCTCCAGGAGTGCGACAGTTAACCTGAGCCTGACCCCTGAAACCATCACAGAGACCTTTGACTCACAGGTGACCTCTGTGCCTCTGACCTGTGCTGGCTCATGTCTTTTCTCCGTCCCTTGTTGCGGTTTGTCAGCCGGACTGATTACGTTTCAAAGACGCTCTGCTCCAAAGTGCCAGTCTAACAGAGCGATCATTTCATGTCAGATGCTGAGGAGTGGATCTGAAGAGGCCCCTCTGACTGGCTGTGAGGCTGTTTTGGAGTTTGGTTTGGTTTTTAGAGGGATCGGCCTCTTGTGGCGTCTGCTGTCAGCCTCAGGCTGGACTTGGCCCGGGTGCACCACGACGCCACAGACTTGATGATATTTTTGTTTAAGAGGTGCGATTTGACTAGGAAAATAAATCAATGTCTGTGATGGTGATGAATTATCCAAGGAGATACCTGAGATGTTTCCTCAGAGCAGTGAAGTCTCTCCTATCGTTCACACTGCATCATCTCCTTCAGTCCATTACTGAAGCAGACAAACCTGACCTTACACAGTCACATGGTCAGGGCAAACACAGCACGCCACTTGGCCTCAGAATCAAACCTGCAAGATGCAGGAAAACTGAGCGGCTGGGACTTCTGGACTCCACGGTCAATAAAATTATCAATAAAAACATTACTGCCTCTTTTACAGTGCAGTTAAAAACCTGATTTAAATGTGACAGATAAACGTTGGATAATGAATAAATACCAACATACGTTTCTTATCCCACCGGACATGATGTTCTACAGTATGAAATGCATACACTCACCGGACACTTTTTTAGGTACACCTTTGTTCTGTGGGTCTGTGCCACTGAGTTAATGTGAAAACAGGTTTGCACCAATATGTCCTGAGTGGGAAGGACTGGGGCTGAGGGAATAGTCGGGTTTTCTGTAGTCTATTCGTACTCTGGTTATTTGTGTCCCTTCCTCACCTGTGTGAGTGGGAGGGTCCATGCAGGTGATGCAGACAGGTGTAAGTACAGGGGACTGAGTGGATGTTGCAGCTCGCTCAGTTCAGGGCTGCAGAAACATGATCTTGGGTATATTCAGTGGGAAGCTAATATTACCTTTTCAAACTCTGTGTGTGTGTGTGTGTGTCTGTGTGTGTGTGTGTCTCACTCTGCGAGCCTATATTGCTTCACTGGTGCAGTCAGTGACCTGTTACTGCTTATTCACAGCCCCACTTCTCCTCAGCCTCTGAGCTGGCAGGAAAAAGATTAAGATTCTCAATTAGTGCATCTTCTAGTGTTTCTACAAGCTAACGGGGAGTTTCTGCTGTGTTTAAAAAAGATAGGAGTCAACACGCAGAGTAATCACATCAGCACTTTATAGTACACACACACACACACACACACACACACACAGTGTTCAGAAGACAAGTCAGCAGAATTCAGATAGACTTCAAAGAGCAGAGATGCACACTGAAAAAGAGACTTCAAAGATTCTGTGGCGCGCACACATACACACACATATGCACACATACACACACATACGCACACATACGCACACATACGCACACATACACACACATACGCACACATACGCACACATACACACATACACACACATACGCACACATACACACACATACGCACACATACACACACATACACACACCTCCTCCAGCAGCACTACCTCAGTGTGTCTCACACTCACAGCAGAGAATTCTAACACTTACAGTCAGCAGACTGTGTGCGTGTGTGTGTGTGTGTGTGTGTGTGTGTGTGTGTGTGTGTGTGTGTGTGACAGAGGCCCTTCAGTGGCAGTGCTGTGTTCCACCTTTGACCCCAGCAGGTTAGCTAATGTCAGTTGTAATTACAAACGTATTCTTTAAAGTAAACAAAGCTTTCAGAATAAAAATCTTTTATAAACACGTAAGACTGGACTCAGAGCTGAAAGGAGAAGAATACCATAGAAATGTCCTGAAAGGCCTCTTCAGCACCCCAAAGTACTCATGAGTAAGGAAGGGGCGACCACTCTGGGGCAAACATCAGGAGCGATCTCACTTAGTGCTGGTGTTTGGGACCGAATCCCTGCTGTCTGCTGATTCCATTAACGATTTCAGTATAACTTAGATAACCTCCACAATGGAAAACTGGACCGTCCAACAACACTGAGGGGCCAACAGCACCAACACTAAGATCACAGAAACGACACCAGGCAGACCAGGGGACACCAGCTGGCAGTCAAAGGGCCAAAACCAAAAACAGGCCTGTTCCTCTTCAGGAACCATGAAATTGCTGCTAACACACTGATGTATCAGTATTAGTAATGAAGTTTTCCATAAAGTCTGCATTTTCCTGCTTGTCTGATTGCCTCTTTTACTGAAGTAAAGGATCTAAATGCTTCTTTGACTTCATGTAACCAGGATGCTGAACTGTGCGTCTCATAGCTGAGTAGTTATCCCCTTGGCTTGGTGCAAAGTAGGACAGCGGTAAAAATGGACATCAGTAGATACATTGACCATAATTGCTGCTATCTGACAGAAAATGATGCAGCTCCTCTGAAAGGTAGCTGCTGATTAAAGCCCATACACTGGCAGTGTTTGACAGCTGCTGCCGAGGATCAGCTCAGCAAGTCAAGTGTGTTAATGATAACGTAGAACCTTCAATTACATGTACAGCCAAGCAAGACACCCACGCTGACAGGGCGAGTGTCAGTCACTAATACTAAAGAGGAAGGGGAAGGAGAAACGATG
>JAMQGT020008700.1:0-16638 GCA_024447675.2 Pterophyllum scalare | reverse complement strand
TATCTATCCTACTTGGTTCAGTTTGGTGTTTGCTGACTGAGACAGAGCGCTTCACTCTGTCAGTGTGAAGCCAGCCATTCAGTCTGATAGGCGTCAAGCATGATAATCCCAGAGGACGGCAGAGATGTATGTGTGAGAATGAGTAAAATGCTGTGTGCGCAATCTCATCTGCGGACTGGTATAAACAGTTAGGTGAGAATATGCATATGCAGTCCATGTGGAATGTATTGTCGGCAGGTAAGATATGCAGGTCAAAGCATGGGTATAATTGTATTTTCTTGTGTGTGCGTGTCTCACTATTTTCATGGATCTGGCAGAGAGCTATTTGTATGCAGTGTGTGAAAATCTATGAATTGCGCGATGAGGTTGTGCCGCGTACCTATAAGGTGATTTATGCTAGGTTTTGCACTATGCTAAGCCATTAAAGAGCAAAAACTTCACAACATCGAGCTAATCCACCAACACTCTCCACAACTTTTCAAGAAATAATATTTTAAGTTTCTAAGCCCCTCACTCTGCAACACACTAGTGGTATGGATCTAGGGAGGGAAATTGGATTTCTGTAGTGCTCAGGAATTCAAGTGAACATGACCAGCTTGTACATCTCTAAAAGTCCTCAAGAGTATGGCTGGCAGATGTACTCTACAGTGAAAAAAAAAGTCACTTGGCTTGTTTGGAGATGTCCTTGTAAACATCCCCTCTCTTGCTATTTATCTATTTCATGCCCCACAAGAGTGGAGCAGGTGTGGTGTATTGCTCAAACACGACAAACCACCACGGAGCGCCGAGGTGTGCATTGTTTGCTCTCTCTCCCTCTCCACGTGCCTTCCAGCCATGCAGATAGTGAGTCCCCTGTGATGTCAGGCAAAGCAAAAAGTTGTTTGTGGCATAAGCACTGATCCACACCACCACTGCCATCATTGCATCCTCTCTCTGTCCCTCACTCTCGCTCTTCTCCCTGTGATTCCTTTACTCACACCTCTCTGCTTGTCCAGGCTGCTGTTTGTTTCAGGACATAAGCAGATGTTTTGCTTGCATCTGATGACTCCAGAATGACAACATGTGGTTAAGTTTAAAAATAATGTCTATTTTACCAACGCAGCAGGTTTTAAAAATGCCCCCCCCCCTTTGAAAAAATTCACACGTTTGTCCTCTAAGTGTTGTTGCTGGCTTTATTGTTATGGAAATTGCGCGCTATTATCTCAAATCCTCTAATTCCAAAGGGCCTTTACTGTGATCTGATAAAGCAGAATCAAACATTTGCAAGCACCCCTACTTACAAACATTTGATCTATACCGCTCTTGGTTTTCACATAAGATTTGCTTGGATGGGAAAATGCAGAACAAGATAAGGAAGCCTTTTAAGACTGTAGGGATGCTCTTCACCTGCCAGACGTTTTAGGGAAAGTGGGAACAGTGCCATCTAGTGAAATGTAAGTATATGCATGATGTTTAAAGGAGTTAAGACTTCTTTATTGACTTTCTGCGCTACAGTGAGACAAATAAATGTATATCAGAAAGTATTTTCCCTATACTTACATCCTTTGTATCATGAAACATCATACAAAGTGGGGGAAAAAAGCAGTCACACTTATTTGAACATTGCCACAAAGAGCCGGGAAAGGCAGTTTATGTTGCCCTTGAGCAGAACATCCCACTGAGGCTCAATGTAGACATAATGTTGACAATGTGTGTTCCTTTGTAATCCAATTACCCCGCTGACCCCAGACTGCCCACATGTCTACCTTGTTAATACACCAGCAGAAACCACCAGGTAGTTCACATCCTTTAGGTCACACTGCTAATTTAATACACTCCAGATAATTTCATTCTGACCCCTGACCTCTGATTGATTACTTAAACGATAAGAGTCTCTTTTAGGAAAGGTGTCCTCATCAATAAATCTGAAAGAGAGCACATCAGGTAGAAGCAAGAGGGGTTGGGAATGAGGTTTATCGTAGGAAAATCAATCGAAAACCAACTAGTAAATTCTGTCACACTCAAAAACAATCAAGGAGGCACTCTTTGCTCCTATATTTGTGGAAAAAACAAGGCATACAACCTATGAAATGACTCCACGGAAGACAAGCAGTGACCTTTTTAGTGACTGACTGTTGAATAGCATAAGGAGGGATGAGCGAACAGAGTGATGAGGGTGTAATCCAGGGTCAAGGATGGATATTTGTGAAGTGGCAGTGTCGGTGTGGATAATGGCTAGTGTGAAGTCAAGAACCATTTAATTTGCTCTCCCATTTGCCTAATTTAAGTCCTTCATTTAGATTTTGTCTTTTGGGGCTACTTAAGATAATTCTCCCGTAATTAAAATGGACTGTGTCAAATTGAAAACCCATTACATTATTTAAGAAATGATACCTCCCAAATAAAAATGTAGCTACACGTGACGGCTGAGTACCTCCTAAAGATGGATGTGATGCTTTGTTTAGCAAACATAATGCATGAAATATATTTGAAAAAGTACAGCTGAAATTATCCTGCAAGATTCAGAAATCCAAAGAAAAATTATCAGCGAGATAATCGATGAATCATTGTGACTACAATATACAGACTGAAAGAGTCTCCCATGAGTCTTTTAGATAAGATATATATCTTGACTAATATCAAATAAAAAAACGACCCTTTTAGTGATTCTCCCATCTATGAGCTTTTGCTCTTTTAAACTGTTTGCATTAAGAGTAACCTTAGATAAATGAGTACAATGAACCAAATCTTTTTCAATTTAGAGAAAATTTCATATCACGCTAAGCTTGGAGGCTGCAGCACTTACACTGTGAATTGCATTCCATAATGATTGATTCTCTTACACACTGACAGAAAGGGGAGGTGAGGGGGTGGACTCACTTGACCATTCACTGAGAAGCTGAAGTCCTTGTTTCACGTAAAGCACACGCTGGAGACAACCGCTGCACGGGATTACTAACAGGAAGTGATCAAACAAGTGTATTATTTACGTTGTGCATGGTAATGTGTGGATGTTATTGTGTGCAAGCGAGTGCCTGATACAACCAAAGTGGCCTCTGCTCACCAGTCTGATGTCCCAGTCAAGCTGGCAGCAGTGATATGAGTAATGCCCACTATCACAGAGAGGCAGGGAGTGGAACAATTGGCTTGTCAAATAAGAACCATTTGACAACTTCTCAAAGAAGATCAATTATGGTCAGTGTCCTGATCAAAGCCCTGACACAAGTGTGGCTGTGTGGCACATGGCAGCCAGAGCATGACTTGCTTGCTCATGTAAAAGCATTCTAATAGTCTTGGTCTCAGTGGTTTTTACGCTGTAAACGACCATTGCTGATTGCATGACAAATCGTTAAATGATATGAGGAGCATATTATACTGGTAGCTCAGCTACTTAACCATCTGCTGAAAAACACAATTATGCCTTAGCTCAGGCTGATGTGGCAGGAAATGGAGGAAGGGGGCATCCTATAATAACATGATGTAGGTATTAAAAGTAAAGGTGAAGACAAATTCGAAGAGCAGTTCTCTGTGGTGTAATGGTACTGACTTACAGTCCTCAGCTCCCACCCCTGGCCCCTCAAGCATCCTCTTTCCCAAGTAGATGAGGCTTGTGCTATAGTGTGACGGTATTACAGGCAGGAGATGTGATTACCAGATCTCAATTGACTGTAATTCAGCTGTCATCCCTGTCCTTAATATGCAGCTGCTGTGCTCCAGTGAACCCAGAGACTGAATGACACTGGCTCCTGACGTTTGATCCAGCTCATGGACATTGATGTTTCTTAATTATTGAAACAATGGAGTGAGAAGCAAAATGAGCTAATGGGGAAAATAGTGCCCAGCCGGGTTAATTTGGGGTTCATCAAATTACTGTGTGAATTAGAGTGACGTCGTAAATTACAACAGGCCTGTAATGAAGAAATGGAAACTTAAAGAAAAAGGAAGATTTCTGCAGCACCAGCAGAACATACCTCGACCCAGATAATTAAATAAAAGTGCAGCCTACAAATTAGAAAGCCTTTTGTATTCTGAAAAGAGAGGCTATTCTGTGGGCTGTAAAAATGGGAATGACCCGCACATGCCCTAAAGGGGAAGAGAGAGAAAGGAAAGATCTCTGCTGCATAAACCTGTGAACAAGCACAGAGATCCAAGGAGAGGGGGCAAAAGAGAAAGAGATCATTCACCAACATGAAAGAGCTGGTAAATGGAGGACAATAGTGGGGCATATTTTATTGGGAATAGGTACGAGGTAAGGGCTGGCAGAGGCAGGGAAAGATAAAAACTGGAGAGAAGTGGAGAGAGAAGTGGAGAGGTAAGCAGGGGTGAGAAATTTCACTGCACCCCATTTCTCTCTGACATTCTTCAGCCCGTCTCCTGAGCCCATCCGTCTTTGATGACAATAGCACCCTGATTTGCATACCAAAAACGCTTTCCGATATGCGCCTTCCAAGTCGTTGTGAGAGATTAGAAAATATTGACAATTATTGACAAACTCAAAAGCTTGGGCAAAATTCCATCTGTAATATTGCATCTACCATTTTATTTTCTTATTTTTTTCCTTCTTATGAGGGTGCATTATTGACTCAAAAATCTGATTGCTGCTGCTGCGCTTCTTTCGGCCAATCAAAAAAAAAGAGAAAAAGAGAAAAAAAGGGGAAGTTGTGAATTATTTCTGAATTAAACTGGTGGGAGGAAATGCTTGCGCCGTCCTTGACAGTCAAAAGCCTCTCAATCTGTTGGAATAAGGCCACGGCATCTGTACCTGCTTTGATGCACAGCATTAATATAAGTGAACAAAGAGAGTCTGAAAGCACACCCTTGGAGGAGAAGAAAAGAATGGTTTAATAAAAGGACCGACAGGGGGAGGAAATGGCGGGCTAGTGAGAGCCGTGTTCCTTGGAGACGGTGATTAACATTTGATTGGTTGTCATACGGTTAACTCCTTCTGTGCTGTCAAGAGTCCTGGGAGGAATTAAAGTCTCTAATTGTTTAGAAAATAAAAAAAGAAAGTACGGCGATGGGTTAAATAAAAAAGAGGTAGAAAGTGGGGGAAGGAGGAGAGAGAACCCGACGGGAAATACCAGTCAGGTATTTTAACTCTTAGTAGGCCTTATGGAGTGCTGCCACCTCCCATCCAGTCCTCATTGTCCCTGATTACACCACATGATGCGAGACCTGTGCTGGGTTGTAGGGGAGAGAGCAGAAAGATAGAGAAAGGCAAGCAATCTGAGGCAACAAAGAGAAAACTGAAAGAGACGGGACAGGAAAGGCAGGGACCGGGAACAGGGTGACATGGGACAACACAGTAGAGGACCAGTTATATAACAGATCTGGGACAATCTGACACAAGGAGATCCTCTGTTGTTGTAGGCACAGATATATTTTTTGTTTCCATAGTTCCAACAAAACAAACAAACAAAAACAAGAAAACAATACAGGGGAAAGCTGACACCATGGGGTTGAAGGCTGGTACTTATTTTTCTTATCTAAATATATGATTTAACAGAAAGAGCTGCACTGTGCTGGCAAACTAAACCAAAATCAAAAGACAACCGGAGTAACCAAAAGTAGTGAGTTAGAACTCAACGAAGAACTCAGGGAGATTCAGGGAACAGACACAGACTATAAATACGCACCAGGGAGAGATGCGTAATAACAATAATTCAGTAAAAAGTGAATTGGTAGGGAAAGAATAAATTATTAATGTAGAACAAAGGAGGGAAGCAAATACACAGTAAACCACATGAGGAACTAACCTTTAAAATAAAACAACTAAACTGAAAGCGTGAATCCCCCCAAATCCAGGAATAGTCAGGAAATTAAGGGTAATACCAAAATCTAATTATGAAGACAAACAATCACATCAATGATGGGAATTTTGTGTGTTTTTTCATGATGTCATTGCAGTTTGTGTAATGGTCAAACAGAAAAGTATGCTTATAGCCAGGTTAAAAAAGGCTTTGGTTTCTGTGGGTAGCGTTCACTACGTAACAACTTTACAGGGGGTCCACAGTGGGCTGTGACTGCTTTGACACAGGCAGCTGTAGCTAGGCCTCACCTCTGATAACTGGAAACTGGACCTTGATCGTTGTTGTGCTGTTGGTGGCTTTTAAAGCATTTTCTTTTTAATGGAATTTGTATGGACTTGCTGTACGCTTTGACAGCCAGTCCAAGACATTTGTGCTCCAGCAGCAGGTGAAATTCTAGTATTTTATTACTCTGTTACTAAGCGCCCTGTGTTTCTGGAATGTGTTTCTGTGCTGTATATGCACACCATCTATGCATTCAACTTGCTAATCAATCGTGCTTAAGCTGATAGTACTTAAATAAGGTCACTTCTGTCTCCAAAAAAAACAACATGGCAAAAAGCTACCAATGAATCACCAATAGTTTAATGGTTAGCTTCAAACCAGGAGAGAATTTGTCCAGAAAATATTTCTCAAAATTTTGTATTCCAGTCTCATCTCATAGGGAATACAGAAAATGAAAGTTTTTAGGATTTTATGCAGTCCAGTGAAAAACTAAATACAACCCATGATTCAGTAACTTGTAGAAGCACCTTTTGCAACAATAACTTTCTGTATGGCTTTATCAGTCTCTCACATCATTGTGGAGGAATTTCGGCCCACTCTCCTTTACAATATGGCTTGAATTCATTGAGGTTTACAGGCACAGCATTATGCACAGTTCTCACCACAGGCATTCAGTCAAGTTGAGGTCTGGACTTTGACTGGACCACTGCAGTTCCTTGATTCTTTTCTTTTTCAGCCACTCTGTTGTAGATTTACTGCTGTTCTTAGAATCACTGGCCTGTTGGAGAGCCCAATTTAGGCCAAGCCTTAACTGTCAGAGAGATTTGACAGTTCAGAGTTTATACTTGACTCAGTGACTGCAAGGTGCCCAGGTCCCGCAGCTGCAAAACAAGCCCAAACCATCATCATCCCTCCACTGCTGTGTTGGACCGCTGACATGTTGTTGCTGGTGTGCTGTGTTTGATTTTTGTCAAATGTGGTGCTGTGCATGATGGCCAAACATCTCCACTTTGGTCTCGTCTGTTTAAAGTCGGTTTCCAGAAGCCTTGCTGTTACTTACTACACACCAGAATGCTCCAGACCTTCAAACTACCAAACTGTCTGCTTTTACAGAGGTTTTCTGATCAAGTTATTCAAGTGCATTTGATTATCAGCACTTGGCAACCACTTACCTTCTTAATTCCTAAGAAAGCAGTTAAGTTATATTTAGTTTTTCACAGCACAGAGTCCTGTGAAAACTTTTTTCACATTACTCTACACAGCAGTCCACTCATAATGGTAATTTTCCCTCACCGTGCAAGCCTCATTATGCACCTGCTGCACCTGAAGATAACAAAACAACTGCTGTGAGATGGCTCATCACCACATCAGTCGTAATTCTTTTTGTCAGATGAAGCCAAGGTCAAATTCCCTTCTGTGAGTCTCCTACCACTGCTCTCTCTAAATCAATGGCACCTGTACGGCCCACTGTTAGGGTGTATGAACAAGTGAAGGCATGAAGTGAGAAAAAAAAGCTGCTCACTGGAGTGACTGACAGATGAATGGCAGGCTGTGTTAGAGGGAATGGAAAGCAAAGAGAGTCAATAAGGCGATTTGAGGCCAACACCTTTATGTCCTCCATCAAGAGTATTCTAATAAAGTAAAGCAGGCAACGTATGGTATATTTAACAGAAAACATGGCAAGAATACATGCGGCCATGTCAGAATAAATCATCATTCATAAGAGACTGCATTCTTATAATTGCTTGTAAAAAAAAAAATCCCATCTGTCCCTGAACAGAATTATTGCTTGTGTGACTCTTCTGTCGGAAGTGTACATTATTAGATGCATGTCATTTATCATCCTGTTCTGACAATGGACTGAGAGGAAGTCAAAGTAGTGGAGCAGCGTATGAGTAAAAGAGTAATACTGGATATATTATTCATTTGATACAAAGTGAATATTTCATGACCTGCGTGGGGAAACTGTGCCGAGATTATTTCAGAGTCTGGGTCAAAACTCGGTGGAAATCAGCCGACTCTGAACCAGCAAATCACATCTGCCAGCATGTTCTCTGTGTTACTGTAAATCTCATCCGTACAGACATTTTGGGGAATACCAATACACTCCTACTCATCACTGTAACAGAATAGAAGCTCCTATCCAGCAGGATTCACAGCGCTAGTGAATAAAATATACCTCATATTGGCATTTTATGATGTTGTGTTGATTTCGTTGCTGGTGAATCCGAGTATCTTGTCTCACTCTGGCCCTGGCAACAAACACTGGCTCTACAGCACATCAGAAGTAGATGCACCGATTTGTTGTACTCTCTGTAACAGCGTGATTCATCCTGAGTCTCTGTTTGCCCACACCAAGGACCTTCAGGTCCAGCAGAAGAGACTGTGCTGCTTTTAAATAAAGCATTAACGCTGTCTCAATACTTTTTTCAAACGCCAAGGCAGCCAAAGCAACACCATCCCATTATTTGTTTCCATTTCTTCTTGCTGCTGCAGGATGTCTTGAACACCAGATTTCTGCATTCTGTTGAATATTCTTTAAGGTTGTGATGAAAGGAAAGGTTAATGAAAGATTCCTATCAGCTGAGGCTATTGACATTCCTGATAACCTCTGGGATAAGCCCGTAGTGATTTGGCAAAGCTGGAATGAAAGTGAAAATGTTCCATTTAGCAATAAAGTGCGTTGGCTGCAGATGCCTGTGCAGCCTCGGTGCGTTTTTTTTTTTTTTTTGGCTGAGTCAAAATGACGTGACGGGATTGAAGACGATAAAAGATTTATTTACCTCTCAAGGCCGGACCTCTCTGCCTGCCTCTCCTCCCAGCTTAAAGCAGTCTTCACCATTTGTGAGCGTGACTAAGAGTCAGCGTGCATCCTTTTCTACAGTAACATCAGGGCTACAGTACGGAGTCACACTGAAGCATGTGCCAACACTGAAATAATGTGATTTTATCTGAGCTTGTTTTACCTGACGATCCTGTCTCTGTTTCTGCTAGCTTCCATGGCAACTCTGTGCAGTCTGCTTCAGGAGAAGCTAATGAGCACCACGCACAGCAGAGGAGGACAAACGTGCAACAGTGATGCTAACCTTCTGTTTCCAGGTGGATGAGAAACAGCCAAAATAGTTTCAGTGAGAGGTAAACACGGTGTTGAGGGTTAAACTGAAAAAGAAAAGAGGCAAAGGAAGCAGCAAAGGGAAGCAAACGAAACTTATTGAGTTAAACTTTCATGGCTGTGTGAAACAATGATGGCATTTGATCTTTTGATTCATGTTTATGGCCATGAATTATGCTTTTCCTATGTACATGAACAGATGGCTGGCACACAGTATGAAGGCAGTTTATGACATAGTCAAAACAAAAAAAAACAACTTTTGTCTTATTTGTTTAGTTAGATTGCATCTCATTTTCTTAGGTGTAGGTACCAAAACACGTATCCACGAACACAGAGATGATAGCTCAGCTCATCACAGCATAAAAATGTAGGAGTGGTAAACAGCTGCGCTTTTTAAAGAACGGGATTTTTCCATCATAGAAAAAAAAGAATCTGGAAATCACCTAAACAGGTTTTGGTCTTCCCCTAAAGGAAAATCACTGGGAATAATAGAAATATATTTTCTTTTAAGTATGATTTCATCTGCTCAAACACATAATACATTTCTGCTTTTCAGACGACCTAAAACAAAAGGAAAATTAGCAGACTTGTAGTAAAAATGGTAACACAGTGTCATTATCTTAAGTATGTGTAGAACAATCATTTCTACAAGCTTAGTCACCCAAACCCAGAATCAGGAAAAACCCTGCAATGCCCCCCCCTTTGAACCAGGACATATTTTACATTTAAGCTCTTGCCAAGTAAGAAAAAGTTAACTGCATTTCATTTTATACCAGAGTTTTGGTGCACTGTTAGTAATGTATTATATATCAGCCTGTAACCAGTTGGTCTGCCTGAGCTGAAGAGAGGAGCAACCATGGGGATGGCCGTGGAGTAGACTGCAGAAACTAGGAGCATGGCACAACACAACGAGCAGTGTCCAAGAAAAGTTTTGAATGTTCCAGATTTAAAAAAACAAAAAACAAAATAAACCAAAACAACAACAACAACAAAAAAGCAACAACTTGGTGTTCAGAGGAAGAATTATAACCTAAAAAAGAAAGCAATCAAGTGACATAGACAAATTCTCAGTAGTTTTTTCTTGTTTAAATGAGGCAGATGCATGCATTGACTGTGTTTGTGCAATTATTCTTACTCCTAGAAGAGTACACAAAGGCTTAAAGCTCTGTAATTATCATTGTGCCTCTTTTTCATTTCTTCTGCACAAAAACTGGTGTAAAACCATCAAATTTCAATATAATAGGAAATTAGAGACTATTAGGGACTGTTAAATGTCTACAAAAACCCTGTTTCTAAACTATAAGCTTCATGGTCCAGCTTCATATTCACCTGTCAATAAAAGTGGTATTGATTTTCTCATCTAACACTAAATGAGAACATTTGAAAGACTGAATCCTGGTATGAATGCTCACCAGATAAAATAAGGGGAGTGAAAATTTACAGCAGGTGGCCCTATTATGTTTCCCCACTTCATATTTTGTGCAGAATAAACTGAAATACAAGGTATTAATTAGTGAGTTTCAGAGGTGCCAGTCTGAGGATTTTGTTACCTTATGTCAGACTCAGGTTTCCCTACCTCCATTCCAACCCATGCTTATCTATCTATACACACAGGGCTCAAATAAATTAAAGGAACACTTTGAAAACACATCAGATCTCAATAGGGGAAAAAAATCATGCTGGATATCTACACTGATATGAACTGGGTAATGTGTTAGGAATGAAAGGATGCCACATCGTTTAGTGAAAATTATCAACCTGCAGAGGGCTGAATTCAAAGACAGTCAAAGGGAAAAAATGATGTGGCAGGCTAGAGCATTTTCCTGAAATTACATTTCCGTTTCAGCAACTCAAAATGGTACTCAGTAGTGCAACATGTCCTCCAATCCAAACGGAAGTATCCGTCGTTTCTGCAGGCCCCGGAATACGACCTATATTTACGTTTCCAAAATGATCGCTCCTACCTCTGGCTTCGCGTGTCGTATGGTCTTGTATGGGTAGTGTTGCCGTAGCTCGGGAGGTAGAACAGTAACCTATTAATCGGAAGGTTGATGGCTGTTCCAGTCGGCATGTCAAAGTGTCCGAGAGCAAAATACATAAGTGCTTGCATGAATAAAAAATGTTAAAGTACTTTGAGCGCTGGAGTACTCAAGTAAAAAGTTATATAAAAAAGTAAAGAATAGTTTATTTAATTATTATTTTGACTTTTCCGGTTGCAACTAATGCCATTTAGTCTGCGAAGACGTTTCAGAAATCTGAGGAAATCCATATTTACGTATTTTTTCAGGATCTGCCGCAGAACACCGAGCACGTTATGTACACGCACTTTCGTCTACGACCGCTAGATGTCGCTCTATTTAATTCTAAAACGTAGATGTTGGTCGTAAAACGTGCCTGCAGAAACGACCAATATCTACGTTTTTTTTTCAAGGAGGACAGGCTGCAGTAGTGTATATGGCCACCATGTGCTTGTATGCATGCCTGACAACATCGGGGCAAGCTCCTAATGAGACGATGGATGGCGTCCTGGGGAGATCTCCTCTCAGATCTGGACCAGGGCATCACTGAGCTGCTGTACAGTCTGAGGTGCAACCTGGCGGGGTCAAATGGATAGAAACATAATGTTCCAGAGGTGCGCTCTTGGAGTCAAGACAGGTGAGACAGGTGTCAGTTCCTTCATTCTCCAGGAACTGCCTTCATATTCTCACCCCACATGAAAGAGGAACCCAGGACCCACTGCGTCAGTGTAGAGTTTGACAATGGCTCCAAGGATTTCATCCTGATATGTAATGGGAGTTAGGGTGCTATTGTCTGGCCTGTAGAGGTCTGTGGATATGCTGCCCCAGGCCATCACTGACCCACCACCAAACCAATCATGCTGAATGATTTTACAGACAGCATAACATTTTTCACAGCTTCTCCAGATCCTTTCATGTCTGTCACACATGCTCAGGGTGCCAATTCTGGTATTCTATGGCAAATGCCAATCAGGTCTGTCTTCAATCAAAGAAGACAAGCAAGTCCTGACACAGATATAGACCCCCCCCCAAAAAAAATAATTAGCAAAAACACCAGAACGAGACTCAACCATAACACTACGTATTAGTAAAAGAATGCGTATTAATACCAAACATGGGAAATACGGGGAAACAGGAACAAAATGCAAGACTGACAAAACATCATAGAAGAATGCAAGAAGACAATCACAGAAGCAGTACTAACACACACCACACTGTCCCACCCAGCAAACATGAAATCCTGACGCCACTTCAGTGCTCAAAACTGGTTGCGGCACAATGACAAACACTGAACTGTAGAGGGATGGATGTTTGTGGTTTCCACGCAGAACAGAGGCGTTACCAGGCCACCTCTTAAAGAGTGAGACCACCAGCTGACAGTCATTCAATGCACAAATGTTTGCTGGGTAGTGGCTGTGACAAAAATGATGTTGAATGTGGTAATGATGCGTGAAACTGTTTATTTATCTGCATTGCCATTTCAGTTGTGTGGTTGTGGATATGGCCATCACAGTTTTGTAAGCTTTTACATCAACAACCCTTTTCCTGAGTGCCTTAGAAATCTTGCTTTTTCGTGGATTGATACACTTCTAACAAATGTCTCGTGAAGATCAGACTTTGACACAGTCTTGTTCTTTAAAATAAAACAGGACACCCACACATTCATCCTGCTTCACTTTCAAATGGACTTCGTATTATTTCCCCCCTCACGGATAAAGCTGGATTGTATCCACAAATCTTAGAAACATGGTGTCAAACCAGATACTTACTCTGGATGGCATTACTTTGGCCTCCAGTAACACTGTGAGAAATCTTGGAGTCATTTTTGACCAGGATATGTCCTTCAATGCACATATTAAACAAATATGTAGGACCACTTTTTTGCATTTGCGCAATATTTCTAAAATTAGAAACATCCTTTCTCAGACTGATGCTGAAAAGTTAATCCATGCATTTATTACTTCTAGGCTGGACTACTGTAATTCATTATTATCAGGCTGTCCTAAAAGCTCCCTGAAAAGCCTTCAGCTGATCCAAAATGCTGCAGCTAGAGTACTGACAGGGACTAGAAAGAGAGAGCATATTTCTCCCATATTGGCTTCTCTTCATTGGCTCCCTGTTAAATCCAGAATAGAATTTAAAATCCTTCTCCTCACATACAAGGTCTTGAATAATCAGGCCCCATCTTATCTCAAAGACCTCATAGTACCGTATCACCCCAATAGAGCACTTTGTCTCTCAGACTGCTGGCTTACTTGTGGTTCCTAGGATACTTAAAAGTAGAATGGGAGGCAGAGCCTTCAGCTTTCAGGCCCCTCTTCTGTGGAACCAGCTCCAGCTTGGATTCGGGAGACAGACACCCTCTCTATTTTCAAAATTAGGCTTAAAACTTTCCTTTTTGATCAAGCTTATAGTTAGGGCTGGATCAGATGACCCTGAACCACCCCTTAGTTATGCTGCCATAGGCCTAGGCTGCTGGGGGGGGGTCCCATAATGCACTGTTTCTTTTCATTCACCTTTATTTACTTGTGTATACGTCACTCTGTATTTAATCATTATTATTAATCTCTGGCTCTCTTCCACAGCATGTCTTTTGTCCTGTCTCTCTCCCCTCAGCCCCAACCAGTCGCAGCAGATGACTGCCCCTCCCTGAGCCTGGTTCTGCTGGAGGTTTCTTCCTGTTAAAAGGGAGTTTTTCCTTCCCTCTGTTGCCAAGTGCTTGCTCATAGGGGGTCGTTTTGACTGCTGGGTTTTCTCTGTGTTATCGTAGGGTCTTTACCCACAATACAAAGCGCCTTGAGGCGACTGTCTGTTGTGATTTGGCGCTATATAAATAAAATTGAATTGAATTGAATTGGAGTCCTCAGTAAATCCTAAATAAAAAACCAAGTCCATTAGTTTTACTTTTAGGACAAAATCTGATATTTTGGGTCTTTTATGCAGAAATATAGAAAATTCTAAAGTGTTAACATTTTTTTCTGCAACTGTATCCCATTAAATGTTTATAAAATTGTACTTTGCCTGTATTTGACTTTGTGCTTCCTTTAGTCTATGGTGATTTCAGTGACCATGAAGGTTTCCTTCAGAAACTTGGTGTTTCAGACGCTAAATAAACTGCACGAGAATGCAACAGAATCCACACCAAGCCTGAGTCGTCCAACTTCACGACTTCCCATCTCATGTAACTGTGACATAAATTCAAATTCTATTCACCGCCATTGTCAACACGGCGGGACAGGATTTGTGTGGTGCACATCTTAAACTGTGTTAAATTAACTCAGGTCTCACTCTGTTTGCATCCCCATCTGGGAGTTTGATTGCTCCTTTGTTTTGTTTATTTTGATTATCATTTTTATCGTTTCTTTTTATGTTCCTTGTGAGACGGGAATCTCAGTCTGGATGAAACTGCCTAATAATAAAAAAAATGCAAGAAAACAAAGAAAAAGGGAGCGGGGAGGGGAGGGGAGGGGAGGGAGGTGGAAAGATATTGTGGAAGGCTGAGTCAGTCCCTCCCTTTGTGCCAGGTTTAGTCTGCCTGGCTTATTGGTTTTAGTTTAAAAGCGGCTTGACTGGTGTATTAGAGTTTGATGGACAGATCATTTGTGCTATCAGCTGATTCTGTCCACAGGCCAAACTATTCTGGGTGGGCGGGCCTTATCTCAACAACTGGGAAATAGAGCACAGTCGATATGCCTTACAGGAATAGCCATCCCTTCTGTCTGACTCACATCTAGATGTACGTCAAACTGAGTGTGTGCATTGTATCTGTGGGATGCGTCTTTACACACTTGCAAATGAACATTGATTTGTTAAACTGTCTGCACCAGCAATGAGTTTCCAGCTTGAGAACAGTCAGACGAAGGAGAGCCAGAGAGCACGGTGCTTGCAAATCAAAATTCTGCACTTCTCCAAATCTTACCTGTGACTGACCATCAATAAATGTGTTTCTAAATTGTATACACTCCTCACTACTAAACTAAGGTGAAGATTTGTGTACCAGCTGCACAGAGGTCTGTTTCACAAACTGGCTTCTAAAAGCGTTTGAACATTGGGTGGAAAAAAAAAATACACCACAAAAGAAAAAAGAATTGAAGGGCTCTGCTTTCTACCCTTTTTACCTGTTTATTGCACCTCAAAAAATGTGATTCTTTGCGTGCACATAGTGACACAAACCTAAATCACATGCTGCTAATTATATTGTCTGCCCACATGGAGGTTGTTTTTTCTAACAGGAACATGATGTAAGTGTATCTGGGTTCCAAATCTGTCTTAGCATAAACAAAATGTAATGTAATTATTAAAAATCATTTGTACAGTACAGTGCAAAAATCCTGAGCCATCCCTCATTACCGGAGGTTATGCTTTTGGCAGCTTTTGAATATTTGCGTGTGTGCCATTCTGTCTGTAAACATGATTGCTTGAAAAAGTTTTTAATGAATTCTGATAAAACTTCGTAGGGGTGTAGAGTGAGGTCATGTTAGCAATCCATTAAAATTTGTCTTACATCCACCGAGGTCACCAAGGTCACCTTAATGATTTATTTGTCGAAAATTGGCAAAAAGCCTTATAACTGATAAGTGTGGCGTGTATTGTCAACATGTAGAAAGAACTGTATGAAGATTTCAAATATTATGTCACATTTGACCTCTGACCTCTCCTTCAAGGTCAATAGACTGACTTGAAAGTCAAAGTGATAATAATTCTATATAGAGCTATTTAAAATGGACATGAAATCCTCCATGTATGAAGGCTAATTTACAGCATGGAGCCCTGCTCTAAAAACCTGTCATAGATTTAACTCTGTCTGTGGAGCTGGATTTAAGAAACAAGAGTTTAGAGCATGTGTAGCGCCATCTTATGCGATCTTCATCATCTTCATCATCACCTTGTACATATTTGTGTGATGTCCCCGGGTTGGCCGCTTGTCACTAATACGCTTTCATTAGTTTATGTTAGCTAAGTAGTGACAGAACTGATATCTCAGTGGAAACAAGGAAACAGAGTTTTATGCTAATTATTAGTATAGCAATGTTGGTTGTGTATCTACTTGGTTGGGTTGGTATTGCTGATGGTGGAGGTGGAGCCCAGAGTCTCGACAGCTTCCAAGTTCTTCACCAGGCAGTTCTTCTTGGCCATACGCTTAGCAGTCAGGGTCAGACACACCTACAGACAACAACTTAAGTTTTTACAGCTGCACTCTTCATCAGTCAAATATAAAGTAGTTGAAGAGAATGGCATTAGACACCAAAACTCACAGTGACGGTAGCCAGGAGACCTTCTGGCACGTTGGCGACAATGATACCAATCAGGAAGATGACACCCTCCAGCCAGTTATATCCAAGGATGACAGAGAGCAAGAAGAAAGAAACACCCAGGAAGACAGCCACTCCAGTGATGATGTGGATAAAATGCTCAATCTCAATAGCAATGGGAGTTTTTCCAGACTCCAGACTGGAAGCCAGGGTGGCGATACGACCCATGATAGTATTATCTCCAG